>CABHPQ010163175.1:0-21641 GCA_902168405.1 Peromyscus aztecus | reverse complement strand
AAAGAAAGAAAGAAAGAAAGAAAGAAAGAAAGAAAGAAAGAAAGAAACCCCAGAATTCAGGAACGATAGATAAGAATAGATGAATGTCAATGCCTCTTTCAGAAGCCTGTACTTCCTCTTTAATGTATACTATTATCCTTGGATGTGGGGCATACATGGGCGCAAAGGGGGTGCCGAGAGAAATTTAGATAAATAGAGCTTAAGCTTTAAGCTGTTTATGCAGAGAGTGGATACAAATGGTACCAGAGGAAGTTAGTCTAAGCTGTTTGTGCAGAGAATAAATACAAAGGATGGCTAAGAGAAAGTTAGCTTGGGTTGTTTGTGTGGAGATTAGAGATGAATGGTGAGGAAGGAAGTTAGCTCAAGTTATTCATGCTAAGATAAGATACTAAAAACAGGAAATGATGTCAGGGCATAAACAACTTGTAAATAGGGTGACCTTTAAAATGATTGGTTGGTTCCTTCACCCCCTCCTAGGGTCCTGAGGTTTTCTGGTATAAAGAGGCTTACTGCCTATCAATAAACGAGTTCTTGCTTGACTTCACTCCCCCGCTGCGGTCTGATTGTCTCCAGGTAAGAGGGAGGCTGGGGAACGGGCTAGTTACCTCCAGGCCACGTCTTCACAGGTGACCTAAGTTCCTGGTGGGGCAGGTCACCACACTTGGACTCCCTTTTGTTTCTTTTGACCTTTTGTCTTAAATCAGTACCTTTTCTTGAGGCCAGAGAGATAGCTCAGTAGTTCATAACCAGATGGTTATGTTCAGTTCCAGGGGATCAGACACCCTCCTTTTGTCTCCACGGGCACCAAGCTCGAATGCTGTGTGTTTATATACATCCAGACAAAACATTCATTCATACAAATAAAAACAAAGAATCTTTAAAAACACACCTTTTCTTAGTAAATCTCAACTTAAAAAAAAATAGAAGGGAAGGAAGAAGAGCAAGGAAAAGAAAGAAAATTTAAAAAGAAACAAAGGTGATGTTCTTTCTTCATGTAGAAGGTACTGGTGATGTAAGCCTACTGCCCAGGTTGCTATTAGCATCCTTGCTTCCGCTTAGAGGTGGACCAGGCAAGTCAACACAGTGAGTTAATTGCTGTTACTCTTTGGAAAGCATGAATTAAGTATAACTGTACTCCATATTTAGAATTTGACACTAAAAGTTACACCAAGACAAGGAGCCAGTCTAACAGTGGAGGTGAGCAGATCTCTCAGCTTGCAGTGACTATCCATCAAGACAGTTCACACCGCCCAGAGTTGCTGGGCTAAGCACAGCAGCCACAGCTGCCTAAGTGATGCTTACAATTTACTGCAGTGATTTGCTGGTCAGTTTGATCAGCTATGTACAAAGACATGGCCAACATCTGCAGAAGCCAAAAAAAGAAAAGGAAACTAACAAGAGAAATTAGGATTTAGGTGAAAAATGGTGTTCCAATTTGTCAGAAAATGTTCTCAATTTCACTTTATCGGTATAAAGCCTGGTTGAGGCAGTCTCAAAAAATTTGGGGCTAAGAAGATTCATCCTGGTATAGCAGATAAAACAGATTTAAAACAAATCAAATATATCAGCTTCTCATTTTGGCTAAGTCACTTAGTTGTGTGATCTTAGACAAATTATTTAATCTACCTGAGCCTCAGTTTCCTTTCCATGTAAAGAGAAACAATAATACAATCCTAAGCATGCAACGTTAAAGAGAGGGATAATCCTGGGATGGGGAGATGGCTCAGTGTGTAAAACACTCCCAGGCAAGCATGGGTCCAGTCTCTAGCACTTGCTTATAAAAAGCTACACCTGATGGCACACTACAGCAGTCTTAGTGCTGGGAATACAGAGACCAGAGGATACCTGAAGCTCACTGGCCAGACAGCCTTGCTGAGTCAGGGAGCCCTAAATCCCAATGAGAAATATGGTGGGCAGTCACACTGTGGAAAAACACTACAGGTTGATCTCTGCCTTCCACACATTGTACACACATACAAATGTGTGCATGTATCCACATTCACACAAATAGATGGTAGATAGATAGATAGATAGATAGATAGATAGATAGATAGATAGATAATGGATATATAGATAACAGACAGATATTAATAAATGTGATAATATTGATAATCATTTTGGATTCTCTCATTACGAGGATACCATTAGCTCTTTCAGAGACTTAAAGGCTGTTCTGATGTTTTTCATTTGATTTCTTTCCTGGTGTTACGGTAGTAGGGAGAAAAAGAAAATGAAAATAGCTGAGATCCAGTATTTCATGACTTCTCTAAAACTGTTATTTGATTAACTCACTGTTTGGTTTCCAGGTTCTTATTTTAACTATCCCAAACTAGAAGTTTCCTAACCCATATTCAGTCTTCACTGATGTAGGATGAAAGACAGTGAGAAGATACTTTGATCTTTTTACTCAGGGTCCCAATGCAAAGTACGACCTGAAGTAAGAAACACAGTGCTGCTCGTCCTTATGAGTCTACCGTACTCCCGATCCGAACTACTGTGAAGTGGAGTTAGGGAACAACTTCAATTTCCACTTAATGGCGGCGCTGCCTTCCCCAGTGAAGTAAGCATAACATCGGGCAGCTGGTGCTTTTAGCAGCCTCTGAGTAAAAGGAAGGCTATCTTAAGCATGTGGGTAGGAGAACAGGAGTGGGCAGCATATTGACCTCAATAGTGGTTTACAAAGAGGGAGAAATTCAAAAGGGGGTTATGTCAGATCAAATCCCCTTTCCAAGGAGACAGAAAATGAAATGAAATAGTCCAGAAGGGGAGGAGTGACTCATGGTGACCTCTCTTTGGCAATGGGAACAAAGGATGCATCCTGGGAGGGTGGGACTGTCCAAGGGAATTTGTCTGGTAGTAAAAAGAGAGCAAGAACTAGCCCGATACGTAGGATATGCAACAAACAGAATGAACCTGGCAAGCAAGCCACATGCTGCTGGAGAGAGAGAGAGAGTGAGCTCAGTGGTGAACTAGAAAACCGGAGTCAGCCGTGTGATGTGTGACTGGACCAGCATCAATTCAAGGACATATGGGAGTGTTGCCCAGAGAGCTGTGAAAGGAGTGTGGGAGCAGAAAAAAAGAAAACCGCAGTACACAAAGGTGCCTTGTTCTCGGGGCTCAACAGGGGCAGATGAGATGAGGCTAGGCCAGGACAGTCTCCAGTTCAGCTACACATGGCCGACTTGTGCATCCAGGGGCTTCTTAGACTTTTCTGTTCCTTTGTTCTGTAATGGTGAGAAAAAAAGAAACATTTCACTCTGTAATCACATACCGAAATTTAGAACATTAGGCCGCATAGTTTATGTTAACTTTGGAGTCTCTTTGGATGCTATTTGGCCACTTAAGATGGGGAAAAAAAAGACATTTCAAACCCACGATGCATAATGAAGCATAACACGATGCCTTCCAAACACACTGAACAAGAACACCATCATAACATAATGGAAGTATGCCCTTACCAGTGTAGTCAGTAGGAAGCTATTTGGAAGTTCAAACTGGAAGGAAATTTCTTCTTGCCTTCAAAAAATACCGTACTTAAACTTCACTGTCTTTCCAGTGAAATGAGAACTTTAATTTGTAAAGCTGAATTAAAAAAAAAATCATGTAAGAATTTTTTGTGTTTAAGTAATTGTTTTTTATGTTCTCCAAAGCAGTAACATTGGGACATGCTATGCTAAGCCACAATTCTCCCTAGATTGTCAATCATTTCTTCTCCAGTCACAAGCCTTCCCTGAGAACCTGTGTCATCTACAGCCTAGGGAAATACAGCCCTGTTGGCTTTGTGGTCTTGCATAGGTCACTGGGTCTAAAGCCCATAAATGCAAAAGTCTGCTGAGAATTAAATTAAGAAAGATAGATTTACAAATATACTTCATTTCACAATCTGCTTACTGGGAGAACTCAGACTACAGTATGGGAAGTGAGAAGTCTTATTTTAAATGATTCTAATTGCTGATACACGTGTGTGTGTGTGTGTGTGTGTGTGTGTGTGTGTGTGTGTGTGTGTGTGTGTGTGTTTGTGTGTGTTAACAAAAACTCCCACAAAAAAACTTGGCATTTAAAAGTTGAATTTTATCTAGACCAATAATTCTATAACTATGCTACTTTTCCCTATGATTGAACTACTAAATAACAAAGAATAGATTAATTTTTGAAGAAAAATGTATTTACTAAAACTTGTTATCTTTCAAAATCGTGTAAAATTTTCATTGTACAAATGTATCCTATTTGCTATAAAATTACATGATATTTTAATGTAACTAACTAAAACATACTAACTTCAGTCCAAGATCATCAAGTAAGATGAAGGCAATCTTCATCGATTTGTCCTGTGTTTTTTGGTATTCCCTCTAACCAAAGGTACAACCCAGAAAAGTTACTTGAAATGTCAGGGAAACAATGGTGAGAGAGAGGCAGGAAGAAAGGGAAAATGAAATTGGGGGCTGTGAACCAGGCTATACAAGGAAATTACAGCTCCATCTTGCAAGATTGGCCACATAGCTGCCATTGCCTGCTGTGTTCTACAGGTAAGCGATTAACCCAAAGTCCAAGGGAGAGAATGTCACCTTGTGCTTTGTTTGTCACAGTCTCTATTAGCCACAGGCAGGGGAAAAAGGACAAGGCATCATTGATTTTGGTGAAATTGTACATTTAACAATCAAAAGGCTCACTGTCTGTATCAATCCAAATCCAAGTGGCCTCATTCTTCTATTCATTCTGAGGCGACCCTGGGACTAAAAGCAACTGAGATAAGACCTGCAGTGTACAAAAGGGGGGTGGTCAGGTCAAGAAAAACGAAAAGCAAGAAAGCAATAACTCTTCTGATTTCTACATTTTATATCAGAGGAGGCTGCAGAGAAACCAACAACCCCTAGAACTGTTCTTGGAACTGTCTCACATTATAAATAGCCTGTCAATCAACAAAGAATTTATTTGATAAGGTAATTGAACAATAGTGTAAGTAGCATGTCTACAGTGTCGTGTTGACCTCATCTGTGATGAGTTTGAGTATATTGGGATGCCCAGCACTTCCCTCATAGACCTTCAGCCGGACTGGAGAACAAATACTTCATTACAATTTATAGTGGTAAAATGGTGGAAATAATCATAGCACTCTTTGAAAGATCAAAGAGAAGAATAAAGTGTCAACACCCTCAGGGACACTATAAACCATAGTTAATTGACTTTTTTCACAGTATGAATTAGTATGCATCATTTTATACTTTGTGAGAATACAAATAAGTTTTGGTTATTCTCATTGATCAAGTTATCATGTTGGACAGAAAATATTAGTTCTTTGTAGAGATCCACTTGACAGTCATATGATATCTGGCTGGTTTTATCACAAAAAAAAAACTCTGTTACCCACAGAAAGAAAGGACTCTTGGGAGATGATGAGGCCCTCTGAAGTTTGAATTCTACTTGTCCTTTTACAGCCTAGTTGGAATGTCTCTGAAAGATCTATTAATTTAAAATCTTTCATCTCAAAGTAATCTTGGTCTTACAGTTTCAAATAACTGAACTTTTCTGGGACATTACAAACTATATAACTACAAATCAAAAGGTCATACTTGTGTGTGAGGAGAGTGGTTTCTACCTCACTGTTTTCAATAGAAAATCAGGAGAAAGAAAGGCTCATCTAAACATTCAAGGGGTTTTAAAAGTACCCTTGTGCTCTGGGATGTCATTCTGTACGCTGTGAATATGTGTTGTTCTGATTGGTTGATAAATAAAATGCTGATTGGCCAGTAGCCAGGCAGGAAGTATAGGCAGGCAAGCAGATGAGGAGAATTCTGGGAAGAGGAAGGCTGAGTCAGGAGTCACCAGCCAGACACAGAGGAAGCAAGATGACAAGGCAGAACTGAGAAAAGGTGCCAAGCCACATGGCTAAACATAGATAAGAATTATGAGTTAAATTAAACATAAGAACTAGTCAGTAATAAACCTGAGCTAATGGCCAGAGAGTTATAATTAATATAAGCCTCTGTGTGTATATGAGTGTGAGAGATTTGTCCTGACTGCCAGCAGACTGAGACATAGGAAAACTTCCAACTAAACCCTTGCAGACCTCATAAAAATAAAAAAGCTTCTAGACAGCAAAGGAAACAATCAATCAAGTGAAGAGGAAACCCACTGAGTGGGGGAGAATCATTGCCAAGTATACATCTGATACAGGATCAATATTCAGAATATATTCTTTAGAGCTCAAAAATCAAAGAGTCAAGAAATAAAAAGAAACCCAATTTTAAAAAGGGAGGGGGGCATGGACTAGAGAGAGATTACTCAAAGGAAGAAATAAAATTGTCTAAAAAATATCTCAAAGAGTGCTCAGCATCCTTCACTGCTAGGGAAACACAAATTAAAACCACTTTGAGATTTCATCTTACCACAATGAGAAGGGCTAAGATCTAGGAAACAACTCAATGACAAGCCGCGGAGACTATCATTTAGGCTTGGTGGGACTGTAAACTAGCTACTCTGGAAATCAATGTAAAGAATTTTCAAAAAAATCTAAAAAAAAAAAAAACAAAAAACAAAAAACAAACTATCACCCGACTCAGCTATGATACTCCTCGGGAAATGCTCAATATCCTCCTCCACAGATACTCGCTCAGCATGTTTACGGCTGCTCTAGTAACAGTAGTTAGGAAATGGAAACAGTCTAAACGTCCCTCAACTGACAAAGGGATCGTGAAAATGTGACACATGTACACGATGGGATTCTATTCATCTGTAAAGAAAAAACGAAATCATGGAATTTTGAGGTAAATGGTTGGAACTAGAAATTTATATTGAGAGAAGGAACCCAGACCCAGAAAGACAAATACCACATGTTTTCTCTTATTTGTGGTTTCTAGTTTCTAATTTTTAAATGTGAGTAACCATGGAAATCAGGGAAGTAAAAAGGGACCATGGCAGGAGGAGTGGGAAAGGGGTTCCAGAGGAGGCGATAGAAGGAGAAATGGGAAAACAGAGAAGAGGACTTGACTGGAGAGGGTGGAGGGAGTCCAGGACAGAGGGAGCAAGACCCAAAACAAAATAAAAATAAAAAATAAATGTACCTTTGCCATAGCAAACAAATGCAATCAGTGATCCTAGATTGAGCATGTGATCTTTAATATACTACAGAGAATATTTTATGGGTGTTTAAAAAATATGTATATAGACTATGTGTTAGAAATGACTACACACATATTAAATTCCTGGAGTATGAAAATGTTACGACAGAAATACAGGAAAATATTCTCATGGAATATGCCTTAAATTGTTGAGGGTTCATTAAATCGTAATGTCATTTACAGTTTCAGTCAAACAGTTTTGCTTATGATATCTGAAATAGAAATATTCCTCAAAGCTCATCTTGATCCTTTAAGAGAAATTAGATCTGGGGCCAATAGCAACAGAACATTAGAACAGGAATTTAGTGAAAAGTTTTCACTAAACATTAAAGAGCAGAGCCCCTGCGCTAATATTTTGGGCTTTCAGACAGAGGTAAGAAGATGAAGGGCTAGAGATGCAGAGAGAGTTGTAACAGAGTCTGTGAGATGCTTAAACTCTGCCCTTGGCCTTTGATTACAGATAATCTAAACAACACACCAGGGGAGGAGGGCAAAGTTCAGGGCTGCTTCTGTGCTGAAAAGAGGAACTTAAAGGGTCCTTGAGAACTTGTAAACAACGACAAGAAAGTGTGCCTGAAGTGAAGACTTGGAAAGCACAGCTTTTTTTTTTTTTTTTTTTTTTTTTTTTTGCCAATTGCAGAGAGACAGAAACAGATAGACTGACAGACAGAGATATCCCATTAATTGCCCTGACTTTCTTATTACAAAGAACTCTGGCTCCAAACACTTGTTCTTCGGTTCATAAATATAAAATTTTACCTGAAGGTTTTATCAGCATATACCAGGAGGAATATAACTACTTTCCAAACACACTGAAGTGTGTTACACTCCACCCCAGATCCTCTTTTCTGCCCGCTTCTTTCATTTGTGAAATGTTTTACCAATACAACAGCACTTGTAAATCATGTCAGACAAGGTGTTTCGCTATTTACATACTGCATACCTCAGACAACTCTGACTTCCCAGTGTAATAGGAATTATTATCTCATGCCTCACAGCTGAGGAAACAGGAATATGAAGATTAGACAGGTACGCCTAAGTCCACCCTAGCAATCACCAGGCTGCGATTCAAGCAGTGAACTGTTAGCCTCCAGTAGGAATACTTAGTTTCTTGGGTGTTCCTGCCTTCCTGGGTGCTCTTCCCTCCAGGTAATGGTCATGGAGCTTGCTGAGCACCCCTTACTGGCCCTGTTCCACACAATCTGTTGCTAACAGCTTCCTCACCGAGTGCTTAGCTTCTCCCAGATAAGCCTGGAGAAAACAGAAGGGACTTCTCCAACTGTCCCCAGCAACTGAGATTTTTGTCCTTGAAGGACATGGAGAGCTTGGAGAATGGACATCTTCGTAAGGTTTTCCTTTCCATATTTGCTTGGCCTCATTGGCTTCTATAATCATCTCTACATAATCATATCTGATATGCTTTTCTGCTCTTCTAACAAAGGAGACTTAATCGATGCTAATTATGATTCTCTAATTAGTTTCTTAATGATATTTTCACAGAACTATATAACACCCTGGGCATACTTTCCAATAGTGAGAAATGTTTTTCCAAATAAATTCAAGATGCCTCGTTTGGCCTCGTCTGTCCCTGCAGGAGATTTTTTTAGTATTAATTGAGGCATCAAATTAAATTTATACACATTTTCCAGTCTTTTTAAATTTCATTAATGTAGTAACTCTTTTTTTGCATGCATTTCTTAGAGAAACTCCTGCACCTGACTAGGTCCAGTCACTTATCTTGGAATATTTAACAAAACCTCTGTCGCTTTGCAGCAGTTAGCTTTTATTAGTATTATTGACCTATCCATGCAAGGCCATTGAGCTGATCAATTTTTAGTCAGATTCCTGTACTTAATTGTATAGACATGTTTGGGGCATGCTCACTCCCTGAAGTTTCCTTTGGAAGTTATCCTTTCTAGTGGCTTCTGCTGATGTAAGGGGTAAGGGTAACTGTTTTACTACAAGAACCCTTTTCCTTGCTTATATCTACCTGGAACAAAAGTGGATACTTCATCCACTAGGAACTAATCATAGACTGATAAATGACAGATCAAAGTCATGAAGGGCAAAATAGGCTCATAAAGGAAGACAGTGTGAAGAATGCTGAAGACTGAAGGAAAATCAAAAGATCAGGTGACTACAATAAGAGAGAGTTGGTGGCCCATTACTTTGCTGGTTTCCAGAGGCTTGGCTCCACTTTCAGTAGCTGGATGTTCTGTGAGTTTTCTCTGTCCTTGCAGACAGCAGAGAACTGTACTGGGGACAGCATGCTAACAGGCCTCAGCAGGGATAGAACCAAGCTGGTTTCAAACATCAGGATGTGGTTGCAGCCACATCAGCTGCTGTAAGGAAAGAGATGTGTAAATGAAGGAGTCAAAAGCGAAACAGACACCGGAGGTCAAGAATTCAGCATGGATATAAATGACTAAGTCTGTAAGGGAGAGACATATCTACCATGGAAAGAAATATTAGTTATTAAGTGTGGTGGTATTGTGTTCCCCAAAATATTGTGTACCTTAATAAACTTATCTGGGGTCAGAGATGGAACAGCCACAATATTAAACAGAGGTTAGGCAGTGGTAGCACACGCCTTTAATCCTAGCATTCCAGAGGCAGAAATCCATGTGTTCAAGGATACAGCAAAGTATGGTGACTCACGCCTCTAATCCCAGAAAGCAAGCCTTCAATCCCAGGGAGTGGTGGTAGAAAGCAGAAAGATATATAAGGTGTGAGGACCAGAAACTAGAAGCATTTGGCCTGGAGAAGCATTTGGTCTGGTTAAGCATTTAGCTGGTTAAGCTTTCAGGCGTCTAGCAACACAGTTCAGCTGAGAGCCATTCAGATATGAGGACACAGAGGCTTCCAATCTGAGGAAACAAGACCAGCTGAGGAACTGGCAAGGTGAGGTGGCTGTGGCCTGTTCTGTCTCTCTGATCCTCCCGTGTTCACCCCAATACCTGGCTCTGGGTTTGTTTTTGTTAATAAGACTCTTTAAGACTCATGCTACAATTAAGTGTTGGCCCTAGGCCAGAAGTTTAAAATACACAAAAGCACTAGATAATACTAACCATTCAGCAGATAAAGAGCACAGCAAAGAACAAGGAAGGGATGGCTACCCAAAGCAAACAGGCAGGCTTGCTAGGAAGCTGAATAGTTGTTATTATCATTGGTAAAAGGGAACATCTACCAAGACTGAGAAAAGACAACTAGAATTATATAATCAGGAATAAACCATGGGAGAGGATAAGTAGCCAGGTGTCTTAGTTAGGGTTTCTAATACTGTGAAAAGACACTATGACCACAGCAATTCTTATAAAGGAAAACATTTAATTGGGACTGGCTTACAGTTTCAGAAGTTTAGTCCGTTATTGTCATGGTGAGAAGCATGGCAGCATGCAGGCAGACATGGTGCTGGAGAAGGAGCTGAGAGTTCCACATCTTGAGCCACAGGCAGCAGAAGGAGACTGTGTGCAACACTGGGCATAGCCTTGAGCATATAAAACAAAGCCTGCCTTCACAGTGTTACATTTCCTCCAACAAGGCCACACCTCCTAATAGTGCCACTCTCTATGGGTAAAGCATTCAAACACATGAGTCTATGGGGACCATTCCTATTCAAACCACCACACTGGGCTTGAGAGCAGATGGGACAGAAAGTCACACAGACCCTAAAACTTAAGGACATGTGACTCTTCTCAAAATGAAATACCCTGGGTGATTTGCACTTCATACATCATAGGCTACTTGGGCTCAGACAAAGGAGCTGAGAGAGGGGATTAAGTCTCAAGACAAAACTGAAATTCGGTCTTCATTCAATAGCAGGTGGGTATTGATTTCATAACCAATCAGTTGGGCAATGGAAGCTCCGGCAGTGACTGTGGTCTGGAGTCCAGGGTGTGTAGCAAGTTTCTAGGAGTCTGAGAGAAGTAAAAGCTATTTACCAATCAGTGGGAAATAATCAGCAGAGGCAAGGCAACCATTCACAGCACCAGCCACTTGTCTGGGTAGAAGGTCAGACAGAGCTCCATGGGGAGAAGGAAAGGGCCAGTGGATCGCAAAGCATGCATCGAACTAGATTGGCTCTTTCTGTTTGCAGGGGTGCATGCCTCCTGTGCTTACAAGCAGCTGGCTTCCTTTATCCATCTTCAGAACAAACTTGGTTCTCATGCCATCTCTGACATCTACCGCTCTATCTTGTTCCCAATTTCCTTGTGCGGTCCTGACCATGCTGTTTGCTGAGATAGTCCATCAATATCAACACCGAACATTGTGTCCTATTTTTGGTTCCTAGGATGGGACTCCACCCTGCCCAGACATGCTCCCGGCAGAGAGAAGAGAGGATGGCATCAGCAACTAAGATAAAGTTTCTGAATCTGCTTCCTTTTCTTGTTGCTGGGACGAAATACTTGAGAAAAGCTACTTAAAGAAGGAAGAGTTTATTCTGGCTTTCAGTCTGTGGGTACAGTCCGCCACAACAGGGGACGCATAGTGCCAGGAGCAGGGGCATAAGGCAGCTGGCTATATTGCACCCACATTTGGGAAACAGGAATAAACAATGGTGCTCCACTCACTTTCACACACTTTTTCAGGTCAACCCTAGCCTGGTGGAATAGTGCCATCCATGTTCAGTTGGTTCTCCCATCTTCAGTTAAAGCTCTCCGGAAATGCCCCCACAGACATGCCCAGAGTTCTGTTCCCTAGAGGACTCTAAATCCCACCAAACGGATGATGGAGGTTAACCTGCCTTTTTGCCTGGTTTGATATATGAACTCAGAATTATCATGGACCTGTAAGTGAGAGACTTCAGAGAGCTCAACTTCGACGGAGTGAATGTATTTGAGACAGGAATGCAAGAAGGAAGGGAGAGACTACAGCTCATTCGCTCACTGCACCACCTTCAATCATACATCAAACTAGGAAATGAGAGGAGCTGAAGTTTGGGAGGAAACAGTAGGAGCTAGAGCACTCTCTTGGTGTATAGGTAAAGGTTTAATAAGCAGAATTTAGATGCATAAGTCCATTGCCCTGTCTTGCTCTTTGAGGGAATAAGTGCCTCAACCTGTTTCTGTCAATGGTCTTCATGCTATAGCATATCCTGTTTCCCAACTACAAAACTCTGCATATTCCAGTCCCTACACTCAGTTTTCCCAGAGGTGATTTTGACCACCTCTCCGAGTTTTAATGCAAATTCATTCAGCTGGGTTGCAGACAGGCAGTTATTTGTGGTACATCCACATATGTAAATTGCCCTAGTCTTCTGGGCAGTCAAGGCAATTGGTACCTCAGGCTTTTCATGTTTTGTCATTTTTGATTAGCATCAAGTTTTCCCATGAAATGATGCCTGAGGTCTCTGGCTCACACTCCTCATCAATTTCTCTGACTGCATTGTTTTCAGTCTAGATTGTGTAAGTTCACAAAAAGAAGCCTTCTTGCAGTGTTTGGCACAAAGAAAAGTTGTGTCCTGGTGATCTCTTTCATAGCTTCCAATCACACACATACACACACACACACACACACACACACACACACATCACTATCACCACCACAACTACTTCAGAAACACACAGAGTCTTGACTCTGTTTCCTTGATGTGCTGGTATCCCACCTGCAACTGAGTGGAGACTGGTTCCCAATGAGCAGTGGCTTCATAGTGTCAGAGTAATCATGAGATTCCCGGCAAGGGTTGGGGGTAGACAACTGTTTGAACTGGTGACTTGTAAAGTGTCCACTGTGAACTCTGACCCAAAATACTATCCGGTCTGCTCTGCAATCACCAACAAGTCAGGACAAGTGACCTCTCACCTGTCCATCCTTTTCTGTTTGGATTTGTTTTTCTTATTATATTCATTTAGCTGGTACACAAACAATATACATTATATATAAAATGGGGTACCAAAAGATGTTGGCATATAAATACATAATGTTTAAATTATGTTAAGCATATCTGTCACCTTTAGTTCTTACAGTGAAAATGATGACATTTTTCAAAACCCTTTCTTCCAGCTTTTTGAAATTCACAGTACATCATCACTACCCCTGATCTTACTACAAGGCAGCAACACACCAGAACCTTTTGCTCCTGCCTGATGTAGTAACAACTGAGCCATTTTTCTCCAACACTCTGTCCCCACTACTGCCCCAGCCTCTAAAAACCACCATTCTGTTCTCAACTTCCGTGAAATAACACATAGATTCTATGTAGAAGTGAAATAATGCAGTACTTCGCCTTCTTGTATCTGGTTTAATTTATTTAGCATGAAAATTTCAAGTGTAATATCCATAATGGCACAAATTGCCATTTAAGTCTTTTGTATGATTGAGTAATATTCTATTTACTATCAAAATGTGGAATAATTACCACATTTTCTTGATCAGTTCATCCAGTTGATGGATGCTTTTCATTTCTTGGCTACTGTAAACAGTGCTGCATTGAACACGGGAGTGTGGTTGTCTCTTTGATATATAGATTCTATTTCCTTTAGACACTTCAAGCCAATTTAGAGCAGTCTGACTCAGCTGTCCCATTTTAAGAGGGGAGTTTTGCAGCTGCTAAACTCCAAAGGCAGCTCCAGTCCCCTTAGATGACACCTCCTCAAAGCAGTCTCACTTTATGAGATGGGAGAATTAAGCTTCCATATCACAAAGCTGAATGATCAAATTAATTCCAATTAGTTCAGATGTGAGAGGGATCTTGGATATAAAAGACCGCCTTGAGCACGAGGAAAGGGATCTAAAATAAAAATCCACAGAGTTACAAGCAGGATTTTATTGTGCTATCATTGCAATCTTATTTAACAACTTCATTAGAGGGTAATCAGCAAGAATAGAACTGAAATTATGAAACTTGTAGAAAATAAGGTAAATGTTAAGTTACTCATTTATTTTTTAGAAAGTCAGTGTACTGAGAGAAATTCCAGGAAGGAAAGACCCAAAAGCTAGAAACAAAACTAGATTGAACAGGGTATTATATAAACAGCTGACCTGGAAAGGAGGAAAACTTTCGATGCAATTACAGTACGAATCAAAGGTAAATCTGCACCAGAAGACAGTGGGGCCCTCATCCACTGAGCTCTGGGTTCCCGTAGAGGAAGTGGTCCATTCTCCACACCTTTAGCAAAATAGTTCTTTCATTTATGAGAACATGAGACCTCCATCCTTTCTGGATGCACCTATGCCTCCCTCTCTTATGCACAGTGAGTCAGCTGGCTCCAGCCACCATTACCAGACCTAGAGACAAGGTCCCTAAAGATTAGCTCACCCTAACCTTGGGAGAAGTCAGGGGCAGCACTGACTGTAAACTTGGAATATATGTTAAAACAGAAATGGGTTCAGGCTCTTGTGCTTTCTTTGAGCCTGGTCTTATGGGTATGTTTTACTTGCTCGAGTTATCCTGTTATTGTGACCAAAAACTTGAAAAAAGGTTGGAGGAAGAATTTGGCAGTGTTGTTCAGTGTTAAAATGAATGCTTGATGTGTAAGGGGCCCTGGGTCCACTCCTCAATGGTAAAGATGGAGGTGAAGAGGACAGGATGATGATGATGATGATATTTGAGACTACAGTGCTTCATTTCAAAGGAAAGCAATTTTCACAGTGGAATTTCAGATGCTGTGACAGATTCATGGGAGTAGTAATTAATGTGGGGAAGTAAGAGTAATTGTTTCCCCCAGAAATTCTCCAGAAGCAATTACTTGCCTTGCCTACAGGTGAGTAACTTGAGTAACTCACGATGGAAAGATAAAGCTTTGCCCCATTGGTCTCCATCGGCTTCTCAATACTTGTACATCAGTAGTGATGATGTCCTATGTTCTGTGAAGAACTTGGTGGCTAAAATTATCATCCAACCCTGTGCCCAACTAATCACTTGCTTTTCATTGAGAGTAAGAGAGGGTCTGCAGTGTAAACAAGGATGAGAGTCAAGACGTTTGAACCCGGAGCCCTGTCCTTCAGGGGGACCCCACTGGGGAACTTGGTGACTCAGGAGGCATCACAAAGCTCTTCTCCAGAGGGGCCATCCTCCAGGAAGACACGACTCCAGAAAAAGAAGGTAAGAAAGTGCTCTTGATGCATTCTCCCCTATACCTCTGTGTTTGGGATCTACCACCTTAGAACATTAAGGTTCCCCTGCCTTAGCATGGGCCAGCCTTGCCTCCTATTTAGTCTTAATTACAGAAGGCACACCATAATTATCGATAGCTTAGGAAGTTTATTTCATATGGCACGTGTCCAGGTTTTCTACCTAAGTTGTCCACATTATCTGAAAAATACCTTTCTTAATCACTATTCTGTTCTATAACACCAAACAACTTAATTATAACTTTTAAGAAGTTTGGCGCCCCCCCCCTCGCCAAATATACATACTTTCTAGGGATTTTCCATTTCTTAAATAGCTTTAATAATGCTTATTTTGAGCTCATTCCTCTTTACCCCAAAGGAAAACTCTTCCCAAGGCTGTGAATATTTAACACATTAACAGTAAACTTCAAGTCACCAATAATTCATATGTGTTACGCTAAAGAAAGAAATCAGGGCACTTCCCCTTAGTGTCATTTACCCAAGAGCAAACCCAGATTTGAATTCTCTACTTCACTCTCCCTGCGTCTTCTGCCCTCCATCTGTTAGTTATATGAGTCTGAGTCTGTGCCTAATTGGGCTAAATTATGACTCTATCCTGCATCTATGTCCGTTCCTTTGCATATCTGTCCCTAACAAAGAGCTATGCTCTCTCTTTTATGGAACAGCACAGAAAGCGTCACCTGGGAAAGGAATGAGGAATCCTTTACATAAATCTTTAACAACATTTTACGTTGCCGACACCAACTGACCCCAATTGACTCAAATAACAAACAGTGCTATAAACCTCTTTGTTTATCAGCAATACCCAAATGTTGTGTTTAGCATTTATGGCAGATATTCATCTTATAAGATTGCTCTCCATTGCTATTTTTGTTATTTCCAGCAAATGGTTATCAGAATACACACGGATTACTCTGGGTGAAGTGTATGAAACAGCACATAATTTAATATTACAGCTATGCATGAACTTAGGTTATAAAAGTTGATTATATGGGACATCCAAGACAAGTAAGATTGTCTATTACATTGTTCTCTTATAGGCATGTTAAACAAACAGGTTGAGGACACAGTAGGATAGTGGTCTTGACTCTTAAGTGACCCAAGTGTGTATTAGTAACTCAGCTGTGAACTCCACTAAAAGCCCCAGTCTCTTAGAAATTAAGAGATATAATGCATTGCTATACATGACC
Source organism: Peromyscus aztecus (assembly GCA_902168405.1). NCBI lineage: Eukaryota > Metazoa > Chordata > Mammalia > Rodentia > Cricetidae > Peromyscus > Peromyscus aztecus. Next base: position 5,260 of record CABHPQ010163175.1, on the reverse strand, counting down.
ATTTAGTTGAACAAAATATCACCCTACAGTTATTAACTTACGTCATTTTTATGGCAGGAGTCAGGCTATGACATCTATCTGGACTGCAGGTACTCAGAACCCCTCCCTTACACCTGAAATTTCTGTTTCACCTATCTGCTCACTATTTGGTTTTTCTAGTAATCCAACTCCTACTCTTCTCTAGGTCCACTCTACCCATTGGTCATCTCTTAACCATCAACAAGAAACACATCTTCATAATTACTAATGTCTTCCTAATCATCTTATTGAGTCCTTGAACAGAGACTAGAATGTAGTTCAGTTGGTAGAGTGCTTGCTCACCTGGCAAGAATTTTCCTAGGGAGATATGAACATATCTATTCACCCCAGAAAGGACACCAGTAGTAGACTAAAGAAACAAGTCCCTCCAATTCCAGCTTGCTGAATCAATGAGGTTATTGGGGTTACTTACAGAACCATGAGTGAGGGGTTACATAGAGAAGCATGAGTAATTCAAAATCACTTGTATTGCAAAAACAAACATACCACCCAGTCATCACAGGTAATGACTCTCAAAAGCTGAATCAGTTAGTTTCCACCCTAATATACCATGATACCCCTTAAAATCACCTTTATCCATGGGAAGGGATCTGGTAGAAAGGAGTGAATGGCTGGAATCTTAGGTAAGAGTTTGATTACCCTTCCCACTTTCATTTTTATGGAGGATGCTCACAGCCTGTTATTACCATAGACCTAACTGTTGTTGTACTCTCTTGTTAATCACATCTATTTCATTTTTACTTTTTTTGTAAAATATTTTTATTATTGCATGACGCTTCCATAATTTATAATGAATTTCAGCCATTCTTACCCCTAACTCCCTCTCTCATCTCCTTTCATATAACTGAACCCTTCCACCCCCCAAATTAAGTCCACATCCCATTTTTACTTGTTTTTACTTGCTGTGTGGGGTCACAACAGCAATCTGCTCGGTGATGCTGATGGTCATTGTATTAGTTATATCTTTGTCACTGTGATAAAACACCATGCCCAACACGGCTTGTGAAAGAAAGTGTTTATTTTGGCTTTTGATTTGAGAGGGGGGGGGTCTACAATGGAAGAGAAGCATGCAGGTGGAGCAGGATGCTATGATGTCATTTCTTTAACGACATGCAGGAAGCAGATAAAGCAGACTGGGTGAGTGGCAATGTTATAGCTTCTCAAAGCCTGCCCCCAGCATCTTAGTTTCTTCAGCAAGGCTGAACCTGCTAAAAGTTCTGTAATTCTCAAACACCACCACCAACTCGGGACCCAGCGTTCAAATATGTGACCTTATGGGGGAAACCCCACATTCCACATTCAAATCACCACAGTCATGTTATGCCTAAAGTTAATTTTACTACAACACTTTACCCCTTTCCCTGGCTCTTAAGTTTTGTCTGCCTTCTCTTCTGCATAATGTTTCCTTCACCTTAGAGGAGGTGATCTATGCATGATTCTTTTCTTAAAATTTGGCCACAACAATAATCACTTATTTTTTAGTAGTTTTACCAGTGATAGATGTCCATCCACTAGAAATGAAAATTTCTTTGAACAATGGAAGACAACAGTAGTAATATACAGACATAAACACAGTTGTTTAGAAGGCACTGACAGGCATGCCATTCTGTCCTACATGGGAAAAGATACTGGGGCTGACCCTGCAAATGGTTCTCTCTTAGACAGCTCAACTACAGTTGCTTGACTTTTCACTCACAGTGAAGGCCATGCAGCTGACCCTTCTAAATTCCTATTTGGTTCTATCATATCCCTGTTTGGGCAGCAAGTTGTTTTGTGAATATTCCTGGGGAGATGTAAGTAAGTCTGTTCACTTCAGATAGGACATCAATAGTAGAACAAAGTAATGAGTCCATTCAAGTTCAGCTTGGGGAAGCAATGAACTTACAGGGACTACGTAGGGGACCATGGGTAAGACATCCCTCAGAAGTCCCACGCAGCATAGCAATGGCTTCATGAAAGCTTATATTCTGTTATCTGTCAACCTATTTCCTATGTTCTCTAGCACATTCCAGTAACACATGCAGTGGCAGGCAGTAGAAAGTTGGATGACTGGAATCTCAGGTAATGCTCCTGAGACCCTCTCTTGTTTCCTTCTATGACAGAACAGTAATAGTCCTGTTAACATGACCATCCATCTAGGTACTGCTGTGTGGTTTCACTTACTCCATTGCCATGACTACTAGACCAAGGTATTTTATAGGTCACCATGGCAATCTCTGCTACATGATGATAGCAGTCATGTTAGACCTGTAGGAAGCCATTTCACTATTATACCCGTTCTAAGTGCTGGAAGCCATACAATATGTTGGAAGACCCAGAAATGTATAAATATGACTTCTAAGTTAAAGTTAGTTTTCTGTTAGAAAAAATGATGGAAAAAAAAAAAAACACTTCGGTCTTCTGCCAGGGTAGAGAAGGGGTGCTTTTGCAGTAATCAAATTTTAAGTTCGCATTTCAGTGAAAGGGTGGATGCATAAGGACAAATGCAAAAAGATTTATAACTGAACGTCTACTGGAGGGAAGTCAGCAGAAGTAGGAAGGGTTAAAATGTATTACCTCAAGGTATAAGAAGTAATGCAATTAGACCATAGGTGGGACTATGCTCTAAGGCACCTAGAAAAAAAAATCAGATATTTCAAAATGGTTTTAGCATGTACTTTCCTTTCCAAACACAAACAATAGCACCTTCCTAGTTCGGGAAAGAAAGTCAGACAATGAAGCAATTACAGGGAAAATAGAGCAGTGAGTTTGTTTAGGGCAGACAAACAACACTGTAAATGTTCTTGTGTTTAACTGGGGCAGTATGAACTCAAGCATGGAAAGGAAAAGACCAGTAAGATGCCCCTACTCTGCTGTGATACTGTGACACTTTTGCTCTGGTACACGCAATTTCTTACCCACAGTCCTACTTGAGATATTTATAACAAAAATAGCCACTGATGTCTCATTTCTATCACTTTTATCTTTTATCTTCCCTATCCCAGCAGTGAATAAAGCGTATATGCACCACAGCCTTTTGCTTAGAGTAACCTTGGTCGATAACACTATCTCAAATTTCTGATAGAGTTTCACTGTCTTCTGCACTTAGGGTCATCTCGATTCCCATTGCAGGGACACACACCGATCTCATAACTGGTCCAATAGGCTAACCTCACTGAGGAGAAGATCAGGACGCCCTTATGTACAGAAAAAACAGATACCTGTGTCCCTGGACCAGCAGCAGCTCAGCCAGAGCCAGAGGCACAGCTCCATGTTGCTACCTGCAACAACCTGAGTAGTTCGTGCAGACACCTCTGCCCAGCTGAGGCCAATGTTCTTGCCTGTGTTACAGGAAAGAATGTCAGGGTGAGTCACTATGAAGCAAAGCTGGAGTTTATCAAGATACTCTTTTAATGTAGAATTAGGAACAGCTTTAACAGAAAGCCACTCAGAGAAAAGGATTGTCCATACCCAAGTGTGCTCCTGGGCTTCTCAATGGAGTCATGCTAAGTCTGTTGACAATGCATTGTATAAGGTTTGGCAGCTTCTGAAGTCACATACCAGGGAATTGCTAAGGTGATTGGTTTTCTTTTGTTAGATTTGTTTCTTCTTTTTTGGTAAATGTGATCTTGTAACCCATAGGTTATGAGAATAAAGGAAATCTTAGGCCACAGGGGACTAAAGACTTACATTTTTATTGTAAACAAAGCTTATGGTCTTATGTATGAGATTCGCAGAAAATGGCAGGTTCACAGGTGGGAAAGGAGGGAAGGCCATGTGCACTTAGGCCTTAGGGATGGATAATTTTAATATTTGTGTTCGAGAGAGATCTATATAAAAAGAATCTTGTTTCCATGAAGACAATTTTCACAGAAAAAAAAAAATGTGTTCATCATGCTGGAATTCTTGACTCTTCCCTGAGACTTCAACCAGACTTCAGAGTAAGGGGTCTCTTTCCATCTCCATGTTCCCTGAATTTTCCCTGTCCTACTCTGCCTCACCAAGAATACTAACCTACCCCTCAAGGCTTCACACTACTCTGCTCCATCATTAGAGTGACCCAGTTCAGTTACTTACTCTGTGTTTGTCTCTAGCACACTGCCTGAGGCAGGTGACACATTTCCTATTTCAAAGCAGCCTATAAGTTTACTGACATAAACACCATAGACATCCCAGGCTGACAGATATCATAGATATCTTTGTGCAAACTATATCCTCATCCTGTGACTCAGTTTCCCCAACTGGAAAGAAAGGCTGTTGTGAGTCTTTATCTGTCCTTCCTGCTGCTCCCAAATCACAACACAGAGACTTATTATTAATTATGAAAGCTCAGCTGATAGCTTAGGCTTGTTTCTAACTAACTCTTCTAACTTAAATTAACCCATTTCTAATAAATTATGTGCTGCCACATGGCTCATGGGTTGTTACCTCATCTCCTACATGTCATGCTTCTTCTAAGCTTCCTTGAGACACTGCCTATCTTCTTCCCAGCATTCTCTGTGCATGAAAATCCTGCCTAGCTATTGGCCATTCAGCTCTTTTTTAAACCAATCAGAGTGACATATCTTTATACAGTATAATCAAATATCTCCAAACAAAAGGCTGCCTTTTGAGTAACAGATTTGGAAGCATTTCAAAATGTTTTAAAATTTACTTTGGCCAGGCGTTGGTGGTGCATGCCTTTAATCCCAGCACTCGGAAGGCAGAGGCAGGCGGATCTCTGTGAGTTCGAGGCCAGCCTGGGCTAGAGTGAGCTCCAGGAAAGGCGCAAAGCTACACAGAGAAACCCTGTCTCGAAAAACAAAAAACAAAAACAAAAAAAATTTACTTTGAAAAAACATAATCAAAATCAATGTTTCCATTTTTCTTCTCTGTTCTGGTTTTCTCCTCTTTTTAAAAATTTGAGAATTTCATACATGAGTACATCATATTTGCATCATTTCAACCTTCCCTCTCCCACCCCAGCTCCTCTCAAATTTGTGACCTCTTCTGTAATTATTGTTGTCGTGGTTTTCTCTTCTTAATCAATATATTCTTATTCCAAATAATATAGATTGTTTCCAGGTTAATTAGATAGATGTGCTAAGATGGATTTCATAAGAGATTTCCTTTTGTAAAACTGGCTACTTGCAGAAAGGGAAGCTGGGATAAGACGTTCATCAGCAAACCACAGAACAAAGGAAAATCCTCACATTTCTAGACATGAGTTAAGGGTGTCTGGACTTAGAGGGGAAGGATGTCT
>CABHPQ010163174.1:0-16515 GCA_902168405.1 Peromyscus aztecus | reverse complement strand
TCTCATTTGAATATGAAAGCATAATCAGGAAGCCTTTGACACAAAGATGGTTCACATGTGGTCTTGGAAGCCCCTGAGGTGTTTCCATAAGAAAGCCATTCATTGACAGACGTGCTAATGGGCCTGAGATAGAGGACGCAAAACTTAGAAGTTCTAACCCGTCAAGGAATCCCATTCATCATTTCATTTTGGAGGGAAAGGATATGAAAAATGAAATGTCAGTGCTATAATATCAGGAGCATTTAAAATGTCAAGTGCTTGCTGTTGTACAGCCTGCCTGCCTGCTCTTCTGCTCAAACCTCCAACTGGTATAATAATTACAGATGATACACAGGTTTTTATGCACGACTGGGCCCAGATTCATAAGCAGTCTGATGAAAACATTCTCATTGCCCAGCCTGAGGTTCTCTTTTTTTTCCTACACAGTTGCTTTCTCTTTAAAGCAAAACATTACTACAAACTCAGACAACATTCACTGTAAGGAGTGAGGAATTGGGGCAGAAAAACAAATTCTCAAATAGACCAGAATCCAGTCACTTATAATATACAGAAGCCTCTGAAGCCAGGAGACAACAAATACATTGGGCAAAAGTATGTTTAATCCAAGAATGCTGAATGCTGGAGACTCCACTCAGGGCATGCATTTGTATTTCAAGACGCAGATTAAGCGTGCAAGGAAACATGCATACAAGCCCTGTTGTGAACCTTTAGGTATGGAGATATGTTTTCAATTTAATGATCATGTTATATTCTGCAGAGAATTGCATAACCCACGAACATAAAAGCAATGATTCGTCTGTGAAAATCTTTGTGGAAGCTATGAATGCTGCATTCAGAATACCGTTTCAACTATGACAAAAACTAAAGCCAACAGCTGGGGCTTGGGGGAAGGCCTCATGTCTTCTCCACTGCCTGTATCATGCTCACTAAGAGCCGGGAAGGGTGTCGCACAGCTACTTCATTCAGTTCCATTGTCCAGACCATCCTGGCCAGGATGTTTGTAGCAGTTGACCTTGGCATCTGACTGTCGCCCATTACTGGAGAGACTGAGAGCTTAGAGACAGTCTCAGGCAGATCTTGGTCTTTTCCCATGAAGCTGATAAAACTTCCAACACCAATTCTCTTGGAAAGTAACAAACGGGCTGTTAACAAGATACCCACTCTGCTTGTGGATATACATGGTATATTCACCAGTAGCTCTGTTGGATCATTTTTAACCCTCTCATCTCCACCAGACACTAAGATATCGATATGTGATCATCTTCATATGAAAAACCATCCAATGCATGCCAGGGAGAGTAGAGACAAAGAACACAACATACATTTATGTTTGGTTGGCTATAGTGGGTGATGTGCCCAATGCAATAGGGCAAATATCCCTGTACATCTCTTCTCAATACTGGCTATGTGCCCTTTATTTCTGAAGATATGACCAAGTCATGGACATATGAGACTGTAGATTTAAAATAAAATTATTGTTGCGTGTGTGAAGTATGTAGACGTGTTATGATACATGTGTAGTGGTCAGAGGGTATCTTTGTGGGGTTGGTTCTCTCCAACTCTCTAATATGTGTTCTGTGAATTGAACTCATCTTTACCTCACCAATGCTAAGGGGCACAGGAATATACTGCCATGCCTGGAGGGTTTTTGTTTGTTTATTTTTGTTTTATGGGTAATGAAGATAAAACTCGGGTCTTTATACTTGTAAAGCAAGGATTTTTGCCGGCTGAGGAATCTCCCCCATGTGCATATTATTATTTTTTATGGGTTTTCTTTTCTTTTTCTGCTTTTGAGCCCAAATTTTATCATACTTCTGTGATCTATCATCTTGTAATATATGGATTATCCTCCATGTTTACCCACAACCCTCATCCACACAATACTGCTTTTTCAGTTTGAATTGAGGGAATTCCTTGTTGACACAAACCACTTGAATTAGAGCTATGACTGTGTTCTAATTGAGGTTTATAGGTACAGACCACAATCTCAAGGAAACTGTATCCATTGGGGTTTGTAACCATGCACAAAATCAGCCCAAGACAACTCAAGACATTCAGTCACTAGTGACTGTAGCTGAAGTTTTCTCCAGTCCCACTCGGGCCCCTACATTTCCACAGCCCATTTATAAAATAACCACTCAGAAGCTCATATTAATTAAAATTGCTTGGCCATTAGCTCAGGCTAAATATTGACTAGGTCTTACATCTTAAACTCAGCCCATTTCTGTTAATCTATATGTTGCCACATGGCTTTACCTGTGTGCCTGTTACATGCTGTTCCCTGGAGAGCAGGCTGCCGTCTCCTCCTCAGCCTTCCTGTTCCCAGAATTCTCTTCTCTGCTTGTCCCGCCTATACTTCCTGCCTGGCTACTGGCCAATCAGCATTTTTATTTATCAGTCAATCAGAGCAACACATTCACAGCATAGAGAACATCCCACAGCAAGTGACCATGCACAGAGCAGGAACCCAGCAGGAAATGAAGTCAGAAGCTGCCCTGTAGCTATTCAGTACTCATGACAAATAATGGTCTAGGCAAAACTACAGTCAACAGCAGCAAGGAATGAAACTCCTAAATCTCAGGAAAAATCCCTCAACTGCGGAATAAGCCACAGTGCAGTTGGGAACACTGCCAATGAAAAGGCGTGGTAAGTTGTGAGTTGGGGCGGTCGATGCTGACGAGACAGGGGATCTCAAGTAACTAAAGCATCCCCCAACCCCCTGCACTGTGAAATCACAGCTGGTAAACTCCCAACCGTAAGACTTTCAGATTTCTAAAGACTCAGCATGAACAGATGAGAAGTAAGAGTAGAAACCGGGGTGCTAGAGTCTGTTGGGTCTGCTGGGTCAGGAAACGTCATCAGCTTTGGCTATGGCAAAGGCTGTGTCTGACAGGAATGAGCTAGTCATCACCCCAGCTGGAAAACAGCACGGGCAGAACAGAAGCAAAGAGATGGAATTCTTCACTGCTGCTGTCTCTGTTTCCTCAATGTCCTTCCGATCTCTGAAATTAACATTTTCATGTTACTAAGTCACGGAAGTATTTTCCATTAAAAAAGTATTGTGCAGTAGCCAACTTTTATCTACAGCAACTTAATGTCACTGAGGCTAAGCTGTCTTTTGAAGTCTTTCTCACTCTTTCCCTCTGGCAGCTCACACCACTTCTTCACTTACCCATCAAACGTGTATTCACGCTCTGTCCAGTCGCCATTCCTCCTCTGCCTGGTGACGCTGCAGCCCAGCGAAGGACTGTAACCACACAGACACTCAGAGAGCACAGGGAACTGCTTCCATTGTCTGCTGGTCATTTACCTCCCGTCCCACTTCGCTTTCTGTGCCTGGAATAAACACCATGACCAAAAGCAGCTCGGGGAGGCCAGTCTTTTTTTTTTCTTCCAGATCACAATCCATCACCAAGGCAAGTTGGGGCAGAAATTCAAGCAGTAGCAGAGGCAGGAACTGGGGGAGCAAGCTGCTTACTGGCCCACCCCCTAGCTTCTGCTCAGCTAGTTTTCTTACATAGCCAGGACTCCCTGACTAGGGGTAGTATTGCCCGTGGTGGTGTGCCCTCTTTTTTTTTTTTAAATTCATCAGAAATTATTAATGAACTTTCCCCACAAAGAATTACATTTACATTGAAACTTACTAGACTAGTAGAAGGTTGACATTTGGGGGACAAGCTACCATGGCAGACCATGAACAGCAGTAAACACAAAGCCAAAAAGATTTTAATGACAAGAAAGAATTGGTATGATTGGATCGCTCTGTGCTTATTCTGTATGGTACAGGTCTAAATCAGACTTCATGGGAGTACAATTCGCAATCACTGGCAGAGCTGGGTAATGAAATATGTGTTATGTCATCATAAGAGGCTTGGATTTTATTGTGTGGGAAACATAGTTATCACTAAGGGATTTTAGAGGGCAATGATATGATCAAATTGGAGATTTATGTGTTATGTTCTTAAAGTAACATGGGGATGATTTGGAAGAGAAACTTGATGTAACTTCTAGTAAGAAACTGCACAACCTTCACCTATGTGAGTAGGAAGGAGCTGTTGTTTAGGTGACAGATCCAGAAATACTAAGGAAGTGTAACCTCTGACATGAGTGGGTCAAAAATGACTTAGCATACAAAAAAATATGAAAGTAGTATAAAGAAAATATTCACTTTGGAAAATATTGAAAAAATGATTCTCTGAGTTTTTGAGCAACATCTAAAAACTAATACTGTAATGGGAAGGGTGGGATTCTTTGCTTAAGCCTACTGCCAATATATTTGTAAGCTGTGTCTAACTTGCCAGAAAGTGCTCAGACCTAGCTCTGACACCACCAAACTGAGGCTACAATACCGCATTTGTCTACCTAAGGCAGTCACCTCTTACTATGGGTAGCTTTAATATTGTAAACCAAATGTGGGTTGCGAGCATAGTTGCTTTCACGCAATCCAGACAATATCATTTACAGCCACGTCAGCTGCAGACAATATTTAATTGCATCTTCTTTTTGTTGTAACCAAAAAGACCAGGCATACTTTTTTTTCCTGGAAGAAAAAAGAGTCAAAACCAAGACATGGAATTTTTTTATTATTATTTTTATTTTTTAATTTTAATTTTATTTTATTTTTCTTTATTAAGAAATTTTCTACTCACTCCTCATGCTATCCACAGACCCCTTCCTCCCTCCTCCCATCCCCCAGCCCTCTTTCCCAAGCCAACCCCGCATCCCCACATCCCCCAAATCGAGGTCTCCCATGGGGAGTCAGCAGAGCCCAGCTCTCTGAGTCTAGGCAAGTCCAAGCCCCTTCCCACTGCACCAAGGCTGTGCAAGGTGTCACACCACAGTCATGGGATTCCCAGAAGCCTGCCCATGCACCAGGGACAGATCCCGATCCCCCTGCCTGGGTGCCCCCCAAACAGTTCGAGCCAAACAACCATCTTCCGTGCCCAGAGGGCCTAGTCCAGTTCCATGGGGACTCCACAGCCAAAATTTATTTATTAAGATTTATTTTTATTTTATGTGTATTGGTATCTCCCCTGTCTGTGTGAGGGTGTTGGATCCCTTGAAACTAGAGTTACAGACAGAGAGCTGCTGGGAATTGAACCTAGGTCTTCTGGAAGAGCAGTCAGTGCTCTTAACTGCTGAGCCATCTCTCCGTGGTGTGCCCTCTTAAACCAGTCAGCAATTAAGAAAATAAATGTCCCCCAGACATGCCTACAGCTCAATCAGATTGAAGCAATCCTCCAACTGAGACTCCTTCAGATAACTCTGGACTGTGTCACATTGGCAGCTGAAGCTAACCAAGAGAATTTGCGTCTTCATCTTTCTGTATTTGGCTATGAACTGAGCCCCAAACAAATGAAATGGATGGTTTCCAGATGGCCCTTGGAGAGAGGATCAACTGTGCTAGTCTAGAAGCTTCACTCTAAAGAGTCACCCACTGTAGAGAGCTGGAGATGTGGCTGGGCTGGTGAGTCCTTACCTAGCATATATGAAGTCCTGGGTTCAGTCCCGAGTACCACATCAACCAGGCATGATGGCACCATCTTGGGAGATGGAGACAGGAGAGTCAGAAGTTCACGGTCGCTCTAGAGCTCCAACACAGCCACAGCTTCCTGCGATACCATGCAGCTCATATCATGGTGGGGTCAGGACTCAATTACTGCCCAGGGACTCTAGCCCCGGGCCACAACACAGCAACAGCCACGGCTCTGCACTATGCCATGAGGCTGTCAGAGGCAGGTCTCAACTAAGTACCATCCAGCGCCTGGGCATGACAGTGGAGTTGGCCCTGGCGGTGTGAGTGTGAGTGAGCTGGACATGAGGGCCTAAGAGCAAGAGAACTGGTCCCGCTCCCTGCTGCAGGCTGCACTGGGTGGGTTGGCTGAGGCATTGCCGGAGAGCTCACCTGGGTAGTGACAATGGGAGAAAGCTGGCAGGCTGACCAGCCCACCCAGCTACCACCCAGGCCGAGAACCAGGGCTATGAGTTAGCCCACCCCATATCCCCCTCATCTACGAAGTGCTGGAGCATGTGAAGGGGACGAACCTACAGATCCAAAATTGCAGGATCTCCACGATACAGGACAACAACAGGATATCCAAGAGGAGCCCCGATGATCTCAGAGGCTTCAAACCAGACCAATAACTCACGGCAATGAACACTAGCAAGCGCAAACGGAAGGACTGAAGGGTGAACTGTGTGACTCAGTGAGCCACACCACAGCTTCACAAGAAGAGGTTTTTTTTTGTTTTGTTTTTGGTCGTTTGGTTGTTTTCTGTTTCGTTTGGTTTGGCTTTTGGTTTTTCTTTTAAATTAAATTTTGTTTTCTTTTGGCGTGGAGGTTGCAAGGGCAGAGGGTAGATTCAGGGGACCGGGGAGAGGATGAGGAGATGAGAGGGATCGGGATGCATGATGTAGAATCTGAAAAGAATCAATAAAAGTTAAAAAAAAAAGTTCAAGGTCATTTTTGGCATGCAGGGAATTTGAAACCAGCCTCACTAAGGGAGAGACTAACTTAAAAAGGAGGAGGGAAGGAAGGACGGAAGAAATGGGAGAGAGAAAGAGGAGCAAGAGATATCTGAGCTGGAGACCACAGGGCTCAGGAGGACTCACAGTAGCTATTAAATGCTTATTTATTTTATACATAAAGGCACATTTCAATATATGACATAATTTAAGAATTGGTTTATTTTTATATGTTGAAGCATACATATGCAGACAATTGGTATCTACCTTGTTGAACTGTGTGATAGATCCACATTTTCCTTTTGGATCCTGGTGAACTGTAAGTGACTTCTAGGTCTAGCTGTATGATGGGTAATAGGACAGCTACCCATGACCACTGATTTCAGTTCCGGTTTTGCAGACTGGTGGCCTTGTTAATATTCTTGGATCCTACATTTTCCTCATCGGCATCTTAGCCTTTTATGACAAAAAAAAACATCCGCTTCCAAAAGCTCACGGCCACATTGGCTCTTAGGAAGCCACCTGAGTTTGCAAAGAAAGAAAACTTTGTATTCAGTTACTGTTTTGTTCCGTCAGAACTTTAAGAGAACACGTGCTGGGGCTGGGAAATTAGCAAAGATGGGGTGGGGGCGGAGTCAGGAGATGATGAGAGCAATCGGTTTTCCACCGAGGGTGCTGGTGAAGATTTCAAGACTTCAGTTTCGTACATGTCCGCAAGGTGGCGCTCTAGGCACGGAGTAGCATCTTCTAGACACTGATCGCAGCAGGGGCTTCTCCCGGGAACCTCATTCCTTCTCTGCTGTTCACAGCCTCCCGTTTTGATTCATTCTGACCTTGATGGTTTTCCCACATATTTTCCTGTCTGAAGTACTCGTCTTTCTTGTTAGTCATCCAAAGAAATGCTCTTCTTTATATTCTGTCCTTATTTTCTTGTACCTAGTACCTCACTCAAGACGAGAGAAACGCTCAGAGTTTACTAACACCTGTTGCTCTTCCAGAGGGGCCAGATTCAATTCCCACCACACACATGGCAACCCCCAACGAACTGTGGCTCGGGGAACACCAGGCACACAAGTGGTGCTACCTTGATATGTAGCAGGAAAAACGCCCGTGCACATGAAATCAAACTTAAAACGATAGTAAAATACCTGCTTAGAAACCACACCACCTTTTATTTCCTCCATGGCTTCTCTTCACTCCCACAGTTTAGTATTATGAAACACTGTGGTCACCCCCTTTTCTGTGCTTTTTTGGCTTCTTACTAAACTGGTCCAGAGACTTTCCGTACCTGGTGTTGTGGTCAACATGTACAACTCTTCCTGAATCATGCCAATAACGAATCCCAAACAGGACATGGTAGAATGTGAGCTTCTTTCTTCTGGGTAGTGAAGCCTATCGAAACACTTCCTTAATTCCGTGTGTGTGTGTGCGTTCTATGCACACACATGCACATGTATTTGCACCTGTACTTTTCTAATGTGAGCTTCTTTCTTCTGGGTAGTGAAGCCTATCAAATCACTTCCTTAATTTCGTGTGTGTGTGTGTGTGTGTGTGTGTGTGTGTGTGTGTGTGTGTGTAGGGTGCTGTGGGATGCCCTACATGCTGTGAATATATGTTGCTATGATTGATTGATAAACAAAACACTGATTGGCCAGTAGCCAAGCAGGAAGGATAGTGTGGGCAGGACAAGGAGGAGGAGAAGGCTGGGAGGTGGAAGGCTGAGGCGGGGAGACCTGCCAGCAGCCGCCATGAAAAGTGAGATGTAAGGTACAGGTAAGCCACGAGCCACGTGGCAACTTATAGACTAATAGATATGGGTTAATTTGAGGTCTAGGAACCAGATAGCAAGAAGCCTGAGTCATTAGGCCAAACAGTTTAAATAATATAAGCATCTGTGTGTTTATTTTATAAGTGGACTGTGGGAAACTCTCCAGCTACAGTAGGGCTGATGTTCATGTCTGACATCTTCCTCTGTCACTCTCTACCTTATTTCTGAGACAAGAACATTCACTGAACCTGACCAACAAGATGCCAGGCTCCACCTGTCTCTATCCCCTCATTAAGGAGATTGCAGATTTGGATTATGATGGGGTTTCTTTTTTCTGGGTTCTAGGGGATCCAAACTCAGGTCTTCATGCTTACACTGTAAGCGCTTTACCTACTGGGCTCTCTCCCCAGGCCTGTTTGCTTAAGTTATCCTGACTTGCCTTACCATCTCCTCTGTTTTCATTATTCAATAATACAAATGTTTAGTTCCACGTCTCTGTCTTTCATGCCCTCTTTCCTCTTGCTTTTTTTCATAGCATCAAAATAAAGCTGTTTTGTTATGTTATCATAATAACATACACTTGTAGTTTAAAAAAAGAATCCAAACAATACAAAAATGTGAAATGGAGGAATTCCTTTCAACTTTTCTCTGGTCCCTAGTCAAACACTCAGTATGGAATTACATCCTGCTAATCAAGCCAAGATGGTACTCTGTGTGTGTGTGTGTGTGTGTGTGTGTGTGTGTGTGTGTGTGTGTGATTTCTAAGACAGTCCTCTAGGTATTTTCTCACTGCATGCATCACCTTTATAAGTATTTGCTTCTATATTCCTTCTCTTAGTAGCTTATGACTATGTTTTTTTTTCTCGTCACTCATTCATCTCTGTTATAGAATACCACATACTGTGCACCAGCATGAGGAGCTCCCAGGCAGGACATGGGCAGGACATCGTCCCCCCTTTGTCTGCCTTCCTAGCATTACCCCTGTACCTCGCTTCTCTTAAATTAAATAATCGTCGGTGGCTCTCTGTCACAAGGCACAGGTCAGTCAGTCCTTTTTTGCAATTGGCAATCAATTGAAATTTTTGTGTATGTTCTTGAGGAATTTGTGGTGGGGGTGGGAGAATTTATCTTTGTTATAGTAAGTGTTTATGCTTGGTTTCAGAATTAATTAGTTTATCATATACTAATGGCCTGTGTATTTGTCACTTTGCCATCGCTGTGGGAGAATACCTGGCCAATAAAGGAGAAGACTGCCTGGACTTGACAGAGCCTATCAGCAGCAGGGAAGGCACGCAGGCTCCAGGACCCACTCCTGTCTGCAGCCACAGGAGGCTGCTGGCTCACACCTCTGCAGAGCAGGAAGCAGAGGTGGGAACGCCAGAACTCTGGATCCCAGCCCACGGCTGCTGCTGCCTGCATTAAAGGTCTGTCTTCCCACTTCAGCCAGGCATTGTCTCTGGAAATGCCCTCATAAATACAGTGTTTCAGGAATGACCTCCATGTTTCTGAATCCAGTCAAACTAACAATTAAAAACAGCATACTTTCCGTTTTATTCTGAGAAATCAAAAGTATCTATAGCATTTTAGTATAGCATTTTAGTACTGTAATGGAACATCAATTTTTACTGACATTGATGTTTTCATAAAAACGATAGTAAATGATCATTAGACTATATTTGAGGGCCAACAAGATGACTCAGAAGGTAAAGGTGATTTTTGTCAAACCTGATGACACACTTTTGATCTCCAGGACCTGTGTGATAGAAAGAACAGACTTCCACAAGTTGTTCTCTGACCACATACTCAACTATAGGATCTGGATGAAAGTTACATAGTAACTTACACACACACACACACACACACACACACACACACACACACACGCACCTCACAGGATCCTGATGAAAGACACATAGTAACTTTAACTTATACACACACACACACACACACACACACACACACACACACACACACATACACACACACACACACACACACCCCTCACAGGATCCTGATGAAAGATACATAGTAACCTCCTCCGTTTCCATTTCCTGCAGTTCATAGGATGAATCAGCTACAATCTTTCCTATTTTCCTTATCAACATACCCTTCCCCTAACGCCTGCTCCCCCTTTCTTTGATTTTTCCATGTTCTGTAATCACAAGTAAGTTTTTCCTAAGTTTGCTGTATTCCCTTAGAGGCACCTTATTCATCCTGATTTTGATCATGAAAAATGATAGTGTTGGAACTAACACGAAAGTGTGTCTAACAATTAGAGAAGTGCCACAGAACCCCTGCAGAAGCCACATGAGCACCAGTCCCTGAACTGACACTGTTTTAGTATGACACACAGGGAGGGGATGAGTGAGGCGGTCAAGCAGCCCCGAGGGCCCTTCTCTTCCTCACTAGAATCAGAACTGCCAGAGAAGAAGGAAGGCTCTCAGGTTCTCCCTGGTGTACAGGCTCCACTTGAACCAGAGCCCGCAGGGAAGTGCTGTAGTGGCAGCCCTACCCTCTCAGCCTCCCAAGGTCACTGTGTCTTGGGGTCTCAGTCACAGCGGGGGTGTAGTGTTCTTCCTGACCTTTCCCTTCAGATGCTCACTCCGAGCACAGCTTTCAGGCCAATGTGAACACAGAATATCTGTCGGGCTGAGACCATTGACAGAATGGGAGGCCTAAAGTAAAGCTGATTGGGACTGTGCAGGCTAGAAGAATCCAGAGGTCACACACACACACACACACACACACACACACACACACACACACACAAAATAAGTAAATGTTTAAAAAAAAAAGAAAAAAGAAAAAGGGAGTTGTTGAAAACAAAACCAAAAACCCCAAACAAACCGCACTTGAGGTGTGCACGCTTCAGCTTGTACAACTGTGGCCAGACCGTTTCCTCC
The DNA here is from genome assembly GCA_902168405.1 of Peromyscus aztecus. Lineage (NCBI taxonomy): Eukaryota > Metazoa > Chordata > Mammalia > Rodentia > Cricetidae > Peromyscus > Peromyscus aztecus. The sequence continues at coordinate 5,379 of CABHPQ010163174.1, read as the reverse complement.
GGGTCAACTTCCCCTTTGCATGTTCCCCTGCTGTCCAGCACTGGCCCAGTCAATCCTCTTACATCTTATACTTACGTAAATATTGATTTTCTACATCTTTATTACTCTCTCGCTTTGATCCTGTGTTTCACTGGGCTGTCTCTATCCGGCAGAAACTATTTCAGCATTGTTTATTGACATCTGTAATGGTCTACCTCTATAGGAAGAATGTGAATTGCCCCCTCCCCGGCCCCGTAAACTTGTATCTTTGAACACTTGGTCCCCAGGTCATAGCACCGTGTTGTGGGATCATGACATCTTTGGGACGTAGGGGCTCGGCAGTGGATCTGGACACTGTGGGGAAGACTTTGAGGGGTGTAACATGGTCCTGCTTCTCATTCCATTACCTGTTTCCCAGATGGCTAAGGGGATGGCAGGGGAGCTGCCACCCTGAAATCTGCCATGCCTTCCTCACCACGATGGAGAGACAGTTCCTTGGAACTGTGAGCTGGAATGAAGCCTTCCTTCCTTAAGTTGCTTATATTGAGTACTTTGTCATAGCAACAAGGACAGGAAGCAGTGCATCACTTAACTTTCCACAAGGCAATGCAAAACCCCCTAGTAATTTCCCTTTTAAAGCAAACTTTATCACTTTTAATTCTGTATATGAAGAGTTTAGTGGCTTATTCCAATTCCAACACATACATAATGTTTCTATGTATACATGCATAATTTGATGTTTGTATTGGTTTTTGCTTAAAATGTGATTTTTTTCTAAACTAGAGGAAATAAATTAACACACACAGTTCAATAGCACTTTTAGGAACTGTAATATTCTTGTCATATTCTTCCAGTTCAGACATCCCATTTCTTAACCTTAGCTCAAGCCCAAACATATTGTTTCTTCTACAGTCATTGTAATTTTTTAATCTTAATTATGTGTCTGTGTATGGGTATGTACATGTGAGTTGTGGGTGCCCACAGAGGCTAGAGACATCAGATTCCTCTGTGCTAACATCACAAGTAGTTGTGAGCTATCCAATGTGGGGCCTGGGAACCAAATATGCAAAAGCAATATGTGTTTTTAACTGCTGAGTCATTTTTCCAACCCTGAGTCACTTCCCTTTTCAACGCAGACCTCTCGGTTTTGAGGGCCTTTCTAACCACACTCTTAATTTTACTGGTTCCTTGTATTTTACCCCTGTAAGTAATACAAATACCCTAGATACCCAACAAGAAGTAGTCCTGCCTCTATTTCTTGTTTTCTGGTTCATGTTATCTATATCTTCAAGCTATTGCTATAGAAACTTTTCTCTGATGACAGTGTTTTTCCCCTAAGGGTGACCGAACCCTCGTGCTTCTTCAAGGCGTGCTACTTTACTGTCATTTCTCCTGCAGCACCATAGATACTATCAAACATCTTGCCTTGAGTTCTTGAGATTCATTGTGTAGACTGTCTACAGTATGCACATGTCCCATTTCCTCACGGAATACCTGTCCTTTTACATCAATGTTCTGAAATGCTCTGACCTCTCTGCTCCAATCTCTGATAACTTTAAGATTCAAAAATAAAGACAAAATAAAACAAAACCTACAGACCTTTTACCTATGGGATGACTCCATTTTTCTGCTGTTTCGTCCAAATAAGGTTTTCCTTTCCAGTACCCACTGTGCTATCGCTCCCTATGAGTTGATGTTGGCCCAGGAGGCCCCAAAGGCTCCAAGATGATACAAGCTATTGCTATTGCACTTGGATGCCCACCAGAAATAGATACGAAGACCCAATTCTACAGGCATCACACACTTTGGACATAGGACACAGAAAAATCAAGACTGACCTGAACTGGAAGCTTCATGCCTGCTGACTAGCATTTAAGATGTTGGAATATGATATGCAAGCTGTCAAAGCAGAAAAATCATCAGTGGTCTTACCCAGCTGGGGACACTGCATGCTACAATACCAACCTGCCAGGCAATAGATGCCTACGGGTTAGACAATATCGTAACTGTTTTTGTGATAACCAGTTGCTCTCTGGTTGGATCTGAGACCTATTCTATGGGAAGGAACTCATGCCTGGTACTGTAGACATGGTAAAAGCTTGTGGCTGGGAGGTCACAGTCCTTAGAGGAGTAATCTGCTACTCTTGTTTTACTGAAAGGACATGTCTGTATTTGTAGCTGAAGGTTTCTCCAGTCCCTCCAGGCCCCACGGTCCCACAGCCCGCTTAGAAAATAATTACTCAGAAGCTTATATTAATTATAATTGCTCAGTCATTAGCTCAGACTTATTACTGGCTAGCTCTTACACTTAAATTAACCCATAATTCTTTTATGTTTAGCCATGTGGCTTGGTATCTTTTCTCAGTTCTGCCTTGTCATCTTGTTTCCTCCATGTTTGGCTGGCAGCGTCTCCTGACTCAGCCTTCCTCTTCCCAGAATTCTCCTCATCTGCTTACCCCGCCTATACTTCCTGCCTGGCTACAGGCCAATCAGCATTTTATTTATCAACCAATCAAAGCAACACACATTCCCAGCATGCAGAACGACATTCCACAGCATGTATTTATACTCTCCAGCCAGTGCTGCTCTCAGACTTGGACAGAGAGGCCTCTTTTTTCAGTGGGTGATGGTGAATGTATGGACTCACAACTCATCAGAGTGATGGGAGTAAGTGACTGTAGAGTGCTTAACCCTCGATGGAGCATCTGTATCTTGCCCTATAAGGCCCAAAGAACATGGAAGGAATAAAAATATTGTAAGAGCTAGAGGGTGGAGAGGAGTGCTGTGAAATTCTGTCTTCCGGACAGGACATGGCTGTCTTAGTCATGAGCATACAGTAGTTGTGGCTACCCGTACAAGATCTGTGCAAGTGTGTGTGTGTGTGTGTGTGTGTGTGTGTGTGTGTGTGTGTAGGAAAGTAGGAAAGGGACTACTTGGGAAGAAGAGGGGTCATCAGAAATAGGAGAGAGATAAGAGAGGGCAATGGGAGTAAATATAACAACATACTGTATCTATCTTTCAAATTGTCAAAAAAAATCTATTTTTTTATTTTTCAGGTTTATTTTCTTTTATGTGCATGAGCTCTTTGACTGCATGTGTGTCTGTGCACCAAAATTATGCCTCATGCTTTGGAGATCAGAAGAGGGAATTGGAACTGTAATTATGAATGGAACTATAATTATGAATGGTGTGAGCCAATATATGGTGCTGAGAGTCAAACCTGGGTCCTCCAAAAAAAAAAAAATCAAATGCTCTTGACTGCTGAGCTATCCCTCTAGCCCGATCTGAAAAAATAATTTTTTAAAGCTCTGTCAAGCTCTCTACTCTCCACTTCCCCAGTCCTTTCCCAGCTCTCAGCCTCCTCCACAAGTCAACTGAGGCTGATCCCGCTTCTTGCAGGATTTTATACACACACACACTCACACACACACACACACACACACACACACACACACACACACACGGCAATTTTATTCTTTTCCCTCAGGGTGTTTGTGGACTGACTTTAGGCTGGGAAGAGGCAGATTTCAGATTGATGCATCTCTAAATTGTTTCTCTGGGACCAAAGCTTTTCACGTGATTTGTTCTTTCTCAGTGGTGACTTCGTTTGAACCTCCTCTCAGCCTTCTTACCACCCCATTCTGTCACACAGAGCTGTCACCTTGAGTCGCACAAACTGCCAAACTCTACATAGGAACACAGTCATCTACTGTCCTCTTGTGCCCACTGGAAGAAGTGATGAGCTGGTTGAGTCTACGGAAGAAATTACTCTGGATTAGTGACAACCATGACTAGAATTCCCCTGCTTCTTATCCCTTTTCTTTCACCTCTGCTGTTAGAGTCTGGTTTTCAGAATGTCAAATTTTCCAGTTTTCAAGGGCCATTTGTAGTTATGCTTTCTCAGTCTGAAATCAAATGTTCACATACCCTTTACTGGTATCAAATCCACTTGGTATAAACAGTCTCGCTTCCCTTGGTCTCTGCCTTCTCTCTCCATTCCATCTCTGAATAAGAAATGCATCCCCAGGGAGGATCCCAAATTTCAGGTAGTAAGAGAAAGATGCCAAAAGCGAGCATAAAGGATAGAAACGCAGGAAGATAAAGCAGCTATGAAGGCAGCTATGAACTACTTTCTGGGAAAGTGTAGTCAAAAGGAAGGAAGACACTTCAGAAGATAGCAGAATTGGAGAAAAGTTTTCTACAGTAGAGGAAACTTGTGTTCATTTGTAAGTCAATGAGAAATTTTAACTAGATAGATAATGACTGGCAGAGCATGTTCCAGGGTAGGCAGCAGAAGATACTTCATTCCATATTTTTCCAAGACCCTTGCATCCTTATTCATTCACTCTTTTATATGTGTGAAAGGGCCAAACAACACACATTAAATATAAATATGTTAAATAAACATTTACTCAGTTGAACTGCAATCACCATAGAATACTGAACTAATCAATTTATAAAACCCAAGTATCACCCAGTGTTGCCTTAGAATATCCCTTTTTTAAGTAGACGACTGTTGGGGGACCAAGGTTGGGGTTCAGCCCCAACCTATTGAAGGGTCCCTTTAAGGGGTAAGGAGTGAGGAATTGAGAAGTGCTGGATAGAAATAGAGACAAAGAAAAAAGATAGAGACATAGGATAGCTTCAGGAGGGTCCTGGGTCAATACCCAGGAGCCTCGAGTTTATTTCTAGTGAGCTTTTTATATACTAGCAAGGGGAGAGGCAAAAGACCTCTCCCTTTCAAGATCAAAGCACAGTACACATCCAAGTGTAGACCCTTCAAAACACCTGATAAGCACACCCCACAGCAAAGCATCTTGTGATTAGGCCTTGAAGTATAAGACAGATGGTAACCATGCCTTTACACCATATTATGCAGCCTTGGAGAGCAACATAGACTCTGATTCTCTGACCTTGAGTCAAACCACAAGTTGGAACCTTTGTGGGCTCCCACAGATGACACTCCCTACCTGTGGGAGCCAGAGAGCAGAACCTTTACCATCGTTGCTACATCAGTCTTATGAAGCATCACATTGACAAATGTCTCAGGACTAAGTTTGCTGGCTGTTGAGGACTTGAACAGCCTGCAGAGAGAAATCAGAGTTCAGCTTTGCTGGGTGCTAAGGCTTTCTGGAGAGTTTCCACCCTAGTGTAACAGGAAGTGGTGTTGTGTTGGTATAAATTTTACTACCCAACCTGTTCTAGCTGTTAAAAACAAGAAAACATTTCATGTGGTTCTTAGTAATGAAACTTTGAATTAAATTAATTGTATCATGTTTGAAGTTCTGTTTCACATTGGAGCCAAGAATATTTTCAACATTATTAGGTAACAAAACATACAAAGAGCCCCTTGGAAAAGATATTGTTGTTGTCATGACCATAAGAATCCTGAAAAAAGGC
>CABHPQ010163173.1:1969-43810 GCA_902168405.1 Peromyscus aztecus | reverse complement strand
CCAAGCTCTACCAGTCAGTTGTGAACACCCCAAGCTCTACCAGTCAGGTGTGAACACCCCAAGCTCCTGGTGTTATCACTTCCAGGCTTTCTCAAATGTCATATCGATGAGAATCGATTTTGATCTGCCTGCCTTCAACCTCTACCTGTGGCTTGAACCACCATGTGTATATCTGAGATGGAGCAGGCTTCTAACCTAGTCTTTTGAGAGTTCAAGGTCTGGGGAGAGTGCTCACATTGGAAGCCAGGTTTCTTGCTTTGGCCCAAGTTACTTCTTTCTGCCTCATTTCCCGGGATAATGATATCATCTGCTTCATAGGGTCAGTGTGACAGAAAAATAATTAAAAGATGACAGAACAGCGGCTGAAATCGAACCATCACTCAATAAATGCCAGTCACTATCTTTATTGGCTAATAAGACGTGTTCTCTGAACAAAAGCCAAACATGATTCTTTAAAAACTTAGGCCCTATCACAAAATCCACCCATTCAGCTTTTGAAGCTGGTTTCTTATATCTAGAATAAAATCTCTAGTCCCTCCCAGCATTTTTCCATTTATTGGTCACTGTGTTGGGGTGGTCAACCCTGACACCTGCCTCCCCTCCTTGCAGGGACCTGGGGCATCTTTCTCAGGTATCTGAGAGGTTTTTCCTCCATCCGTCCTGTTCCTTTATCACCTCTGCAGAGAGGCCCTCAGTGATCACCCGTTTACAACACCAGCCCCCTCCACCCCACGTGCTGCATGCTCAATCCTGTTTTATCTTTAAAACAATTTATATCATCACCCGAGACTCTTAAACATGTTTGTTTTTTATCTCTTCAAGTTGAATACCCATAAATGATGGGCATTTTTTTTGTCCTCTGATATTTCCAGCAACTAAAACAATGCCTAGCACATAGTCAGCAGTCAAATATTTATGAAATAAATGTTTTGAATGAATAAATACATATGTTGATACACAGTTTAGCCTTGGCAAATATTTGGTTAGTTTTTGAAACAATGCCTTCCTGTATAGCTCAGATTAGCCACAAACTAACACACTCCATTCTCCTAACTCAGTCTCCTAAACCCTGGGATTACAGGCATGAGCCGCCATGTTCACAATTTTGTATTTGGAAAATTCTCATTCATCATATTTTCTGGAAAATCTGGGTACTGATATCTGACTGTTGTAGAGGCATATTGTACAAGCATAAAATAATGTTTCTTTAAAAACATTCTTTATTATTACACTCATCATTTGTGTGTGTGTGTGTGTGTGTGTGTGTGTGTGTGTGCCACCATCTCAGTATATAGCAGAGGACAACTTGTGGGACTCCCCAGGATGAAACTTGATTGGTTGGTTTGGCAGCAAGTACCTCTACCCACTGTTCACCTCACTGGCCCTGATAGTTCTAAGCCAAGCCTTCAGCTATTAAAGACATCAATGGAGTCTACCTAGATGATCTTCCTTTCACTGTGCTAGTGTTAGGACCAGCCCTGGTGTGTGTGTGTGTGTGTGTGTGTGTGTGTGTGTGTGTGTGTGTGTGTGTGTTAGGCAAGTGCTTCTTCAAGCTACATCAGCCCTGTCCCCCATCTCCTTGGTTAAATTTTAGTGTGTGTATAGAGCCGTGGGAATCGGTTTCCCTTCTTGCCCGTAGGAAGAAACTGGTGGGCGTGAACTCAAGGTTTCCTTCAGTGCTGCTGGTTCCTGAGTCTACACTGGGAATTAAGATTGTGTTTTTAATGAAACTAGCCCAGGCCTCCAATATGAAAAGCAGAATTATAGTGGTATTCTATTTGTACTGAAATGTGATTTTATTTGTATGTTAATAAATAAAGTTGCCTAGGGGTCAGAGCTATTAACAAGCCATAGCGAGAGCTGGGCGTGGTGGCTTTAATCCCAGCACTTGGTAAGCAGAACTAGGTAGATCTCTGTGTGTTCAAGGATACAGCCAGCATTGGAGACACACGCCTTTAATCTCAATACCAACCATAGAAGACCTGGAGGTCTGCACAGACAGGCAGTGACGAGACAGTCATGTGGTTGGGTTTACAACCAATGAGAAGGAAGAACAGGAAGTCTTTATAAGACAAACGCACAGGGAAGTAGCTTCCTTTTGGGAGAGGTCTCTTGGTGGAAGAAGCTGGCTGGCGGCAGGTGGTAAAGCTCTTAGCTCTGACCTCTTGGGCTTTTATCTTTACATTGGCTCTGTGTTTCTTATTTAATAAGACGGTTGGTTACATCTACACAGAATAATTTGCAACTAGTGAGAAATACCAATAGAGCAATAGAATCGAAAGTGTTTCTGGAATTGGTAAACTAGAAAAACAGTTCTTTTTTTTTTTAAATAGTTTTTTTTTAAAGATTTATTTATTTATTATGTATACAGCATGTATGACCAGAAGAGGGCACCAGGTCTCATTACAGATGGTTGTGAGCCACCATGTGGTTGCTGGGAATTGAACTCAGGACCTCTGGAAGAGCAGTCAGTGCTCTTAACCTTTGAGTCATCTCTCCAGCCCGAAAAACAGTTCTTAAAGAACCCCTCAGCAGAAGTGGTCAAGGAGCCGCGTCAGAGCTGAACCGATGAGTTGCTTTAAACAAAAGACTTAGATGACACAGGGTTTGCAGACCTGGGGTGTGTTTCCTCTCAATACTTGGAAAAACACTTTTGGGTTCAGTGCTTAGATCTTCTTCAGCGGTGAACATTTCATGGTTTTCCAAAGCTCCCTACTCTTCTGTTGGGACAGAATGCCCTCATGAATCGATCTCCATTTCTTTTGTTTATTGAAATCTGGAAGAGTGGAGGAACTAATCATTTCAGTTTGCTAACAAAAGGCCCTCTCTACAGAAATTAGAAGCAGGCATTTGGACAGTAGACTGTGCACCCTTCCTGGCCTGTGCGCAGAGCATTGTGGGGATGATGAGGGAAGCAGGCTCAGGGCTCAGGATCAGGGCTCAGGACTCCCCGCTCCACCCCGGGTAAAAGGCTATGTGTGGTCAGAAAGGACAGAGACTGAGAAACGTAACGTTGCCTTAAACACACACAACAGAAACTTAACCACACAGCCTTAATCAGCTCCAGCTGGGCTGAGGTAAACAAGCACTAAGTCATACAGCATGTTGGAAGGGCCCAAGCTGGAGTAATTGGAGCCAGGTGTGTTAACCTGGCTCTGCTTTTTGGAGGTGAGAATTTGGAGACGTTTGAAATAGGGATGTGGTTTGGCTAGGGGATGGAGGCAGAATTTTCCAAGACCAGAGAGGAGACTAGTAAATAAAACAGAGCTGAGTTGAAAATGAAATGTGTTGAGGACAGCAAGTACCTCTGCAGCGCTGACAGCTTGTGCCTGCTGGCCGCGTTGGAGTGAGCTGAGACAAGTCGTGCAGCTGTACTGCGGGTCATTAAGGCCAGCTGAGTGAATATCTTTAACACTGGGCAGGATAATTTAGGTAATTTAGGATCTAAGGGGAGGGGTGTCTTTAAGCCTCTGAACATAAACATTGTCCCTAAGCTTCCCAATTACAGATCTGGAGCAAGCTACAGCATTCCCTCACCACTACTACCAGGTGAGCCCAGCCCTCAGGGAAGCAGTTCATTGCTTTACTGTTTCGTCTGCTCCTGGCCCTCCAGAAGGGGTTTCTATCCCAGGGCTGAGAGGCGAAGGACATAGGTGGCTGAGTTTCTGTTCAGGACTTTTGAGAAGATGAGGCACTGGGTATGGGGAGCTGTTGAATAAAAGCAGTGTTCTCGAAACCTTTCTTGGTTGATTCAGAACTTCTGAAAACTGCAGATAGTGAGCCCCAGACCCATGCAGGTTAACACGGGCTGATTAAAGAGTGAGATGAGCTGGCCAGGGTGAAGGTGGTGGCCCTTGACCTGCCCAGGCTCTACCTCCTGATCCTTCAATAAGCCCCAGGTCCCAGAGGGGAAGCAAAGGCCCACAAATGGCAGAAACCGTTAGTTCTTTATTAGGAAGTATGGTCTGAGTGCAGCTGTTCTCAAAACTCAGGGACCTGTAGATGGGCGGTAATGGCATCACCACATTACTCAGGGCCATGGGCAAACGTTAGGGCTATATTCTTAGTTCCCTCATACAGGCGTGGGAATGGAAGCTACCCGTGGTCAGTGGAATTCAGTATCTAAGATGCAGTTCACATGCCAGGTTAGTGGCTGTGGGCAAGATAGGTTTCCCCAAGGTGTAGATGGTTCTTCAACCCTTAACCCATTATTTGCTGAACACCTGTTGCTTGCCAGGCACAGAGGTAGGCATGACAATCCTGTGCATGCGTCTTAAGGATTTTGCCAGATACAGTAAACACACAGTGGACGGGTTTGCGCCCCTCCTGCTCCCTGCCACACTCTTAAGTGAGCTCCCCATATCCGCTGCTTTTTATTTATTTATTTTTTTAATGTAGACTTCATTCAGTGTTGCTCTGGATTTTGTCCGTTGATGTAATCATATTGGAGGTAAATCTGAGCTGCCATGAAACAGCCATCTGGTAGGAATTAGATGGGATGGCTGCACTGTCATCTACACATGAGAGCTTAAGAGGAACAGGTTGGGGACAGTTATTGTGGCTAATGTTCTAGCCAAACAACTCTCTTTACTGGGTTATTTGTGCCAAAATATTACTAAATAGCTTAGAAACAGGCTAGTGTTTTGCCCTTTACAGGGAAAAGACCATGGAGTTGAATTTGGAAAGGAATATTGGAAAATGTTTCAATAAAATAATGTATCATTCACATCCCCCCAGATTCAGCAGTGTTGGGTTCCTGCTGGCACATGGAGGTGAGCTGGGAATATATTATGACTTGGTCTTGAGTTCTTGCCTATTATAAGTCCTTTGAAAACGTTGATTACTTTATCAGAGGTGCCCAGGAGATACGCTTTAGAGAGAAGACTTTGGATAGGCTTTCTGTTTTCTTTTCTCTTTGATTTTATAAAAATGTAAATGAGAGGATGTCCTAGCATCAAGGTGGCTTAACCCCACATGGTGAGCAGTCTCTCCTTTGCCTCTTTGGGTTAGTGCATTTAGCCACTCAGTGTGTTTTCCATGAGGTGCTAAGTTGGAGACGTGCTGGTAAAAGCTGTTTCTTATCCCCCCTCGACCCCTCCCATCCCTTTATCCATCTTGTGTTTTTTGAGACAAGGTCTCATTGTGTAGCTCAGGCTGGCCTCGAACACCTGACCCATCCTAGTTCTAGGATTATGTGTGTGTGCCACTACATCTAGATGGCTGCTGCTTTGTATTTCTTAGTCTCCATGTTCTTAACCAGTGGTTGAAGAGCTGGTCCTGAATTCCAAAGCACAGAGTCCCTGTTCCACAATAACAGAGGTGTGGCTGTGCAGAAGCTGGCCGAGGCCAGGCGATATGGGTGCTGGGGCTCTCTCCTCTCAATCCTGTCATAGCCAGCTGTGAGACATGGACACCTCAGCACCCTTTGGGTTTGTTTTTACTACACCTGGAGTAAGGACATCACAAACTCTCTTCTCTCGCTGAAAGTAAGATTTTATTGGGCACACATTTCGTTCTGGGCTTCATTCTCCTCTATGATTTTTACCAGTGTTCTTACAGTAGCCAGGCCCACTCACGGATGCTGATTTCACTCTTTACTCTTGGCTTCCAGAGCAGCCGGTGAAGTACTTGGAGATATACGCACCAGGAAGAAGTAAACAGTGGGGAAAACAGAGACCTTCTTACACACGCTCCTAACAGCACCCTAAGCAGGAATTGCCTCTGTCCCTCTTAAGAAAGATTTATGCCATCAAAATTATATTTTTAGACCCTGGCACCATGACTGTATCATTTTCATTTACTCTTGACTTTTTAAAAACCGTATTTTGATATATTAGGAGCTATATATTTCAATATAAAACAGAAAAACAACTCAGTCTTTCCAAAACCCAGCCTCAATCATGCAGCTCTCTTGTCAGAATGCATCTCCAAAAGAAATTAGCAAGAGCCAATCCGTGACCTTGTCTTGAGGCCACCGCCTTGTCAGCACCACCTGCTTTGAAGGATGCCACCAAGGGTGTTCCTCTTGGGAGCAGCTGCAGGATGCCATTTGTTTCGCTTCTGCCCAACACGAAAACCTCCAGGGCATACCCTGTCCCAGAGTGAGTGAAGGAGAGGAAAGAAAAAGAAATGTTGTGACATGTTCACACTGGTCTGAGAAAACTAGATAAAGTCACTTGTGAATCTTTTCCGTTGTTGAGACAGGACACTTTTGTAATTGTTCCTTGTGTGTTTGTGCACATGAAACATATAGTGTGACCTAGTGTTTGTGACAGTGGTGACTTAGTCGCACAGGCCCCTTGTTTGTCCTTGCGTCCATCCATTCCTAAGGATCTGGATGGGAAAGTTGCTGCTGACCCCATCAGTTGGCCTAGGAACTACAGGTCTGGACAGTACAGGTGTCTGTGTTTGGGGCTCGTGGAATAGAATGCTGGTGGTCCGGCTTGGTGGTATGTGTCCTTATCCACTCAGTTATCTTGCCTGCTCAAGAAGGTTTTTTGTTTTCTTAAATTTGTAGGAATTAGTCCATTTAAGGTCAGCTTGGGATAAAATCTATCTAACATTTTATCAGGAAAACCACTCACCCTTCCTTTTTAATCCAGAGTCAGGACCAACAGCTGCTCTAGTATGCCTGGGTAACTTGATCTAAGGACATACATTTTCACCCTGGCTTGTTCTTAGACCAAATTTGAAATGGTTGTTTTGGTAAATGTGCTGTGATTGCCTATGTATAACTTCACACTGAGGCAAGAGGCTCGGCCTGGCAGATGCTTGGCCGTGACATGCATCTTTCATAACAGAGCTTTGATGTTTGACTTGAGGCCTTGGAATCAGCACATGGAGCTTGAGGTGCAGTGTTGACTTTGATCCTTTGTCAATTCCGGTGCCCTGGCTTTTTCACGTTGTCCAAATTGCTTTACCAGAGGTACGGGCTGAAGCCCATGGACTGTTTTTGTAGTCTGGTTGCTGTGGTGAATCGTAGCCTTCCACGGAACTTCCGTCTCTAGGGAAACTGAAGGCCTTGTAGCTGTCCCATCCTTTCTGGTGTCTTATCTGGTAGAGGTCTTTACCAGGCTGGTAGCAAGCGTGGGGTTGGTCAGTTTGTGTAGATAAATGCTTGGAAACAAGGCATCTCACCAGTGATATTTGGTACTTCAAAACAAACAGCTCCCTGTCTCTGTCCCCCATTCTATGGGGCCTTTGAAGCATCTCCAAGTCTGGCTGGAGGCAGAGTCAAGTGAGTCCCAGAGATGCTGGCATTGAAAGTGATCCTAGTGAGAGCTGGGAGGAGGGCAGAGAAAGTTGATGGAGTTGAGTGAGAAAGAAAGAGTGGATGTGAAGGAGGAGGTTTACCGGGGCTTGTGTGACCAGTGGGATGGAGCTGGCTCAGGAGGAGGATGTGGTAGTTTTTAATTTGGAGGACCATTAAGGCAAGCTCAGTGTCTTTCTGTAGGAACCAAAGGAGTAGGGAACAATTGTTGGTGGTTCTAATAAGGGAGACATAAGACTGGAGCACTTGCCTCATGCCCCTCGGTATGACATCATGAGATAGGCACAGTGATCAACTCCATGGTAAAATGGATGAAAACAATGCACAGTGACTCTTAGTAAACTGGAGGCATTCTGGCTGGTAGGGGAGAGCTCAGGTTCCAGCCCAGAGTTTGTCTCTGAGTCACCATTTTTCACCACCTGGTCAAAAGTGCGTATAATTTAGAAAGGAAGGCAGAGTGACCCGAAAGATCACATTACGGGAGATGCTGGCCATTGGGGAAGAGATTAGTTTTAAAATGTGTTTGTGAACTTGCTTATTCATTCCATGCTTATATATTTCCCTCCAAATGCACGGTGTTGAACCAGGTTCCAGGATGTGAAACAATTCTACACCCCTCTGGTGTATCAGCTTTGTCTCTACATGCAGCACCTGAGGTGATTAACTCGTCTCCCAGCTGTGGAGGTTCTGGTCCTGGATTGATTGACCCCTTTGTTTTGGGTCTGTAGCAGGGATACAACCAGGAGGCAGAGAGACAGAAAGCAGGATCCCACAGCCCCCACTGTGGGCATGCATCTCACTTACCTCATCAGCCCCTTATTCCCACTTTAATTACAACCATAAGAACTCAAAAAAGTAGGTATGACTGTCCAGTGTTGTGTTGTTGTTTAGAAATAGTGTAGAGAAATCATATAACTAAGGGAACTCCTGAGTCTTACTCATACAGGTGTCCACAATGTCATCCATTGTGTACACAGATGGACTTGCTCTCTAAGAAATGAAGAAGTATCCAAAGGCCAGTCTACTGGACATCACAGTGTGGTGGTTTGAAAGAAAATGGCCCCCAAAGGGAATGGCATTATTAGGAGGTGTGGCCTTGCTGGAGTAGGTGTGGTCTTGTTGGAGGAAGTGTCTCACTGTGGGGAGGGCTTTGAGGTCTCATATGCTCAAGTTATGCCCAGTGAGATAGGCCACTTCCTTACATCTTGACTGTGAGCCAAGATGTAAGAACTCTCAGCTCTTCTCCAGCACGTCTACCTGCATGCTGCCTTGCTTCTTGCCGTGATGCTAATGGACTAAACCTCTGAACTGTAAGCCAGCCACCACAATTAAATGTTTTCCTTTATAAGAGTTGCCATGGTCATGGCGTCTCTTCACAGCAATAGAAACCCTAAGACAGACGTTGGTACCAGGGACTGGAGTGTTGCTGTGATAGGTCTGACCATGTTTTTGTTTGGAGGAATTTGGACTTTGGGAGTTTGGGTTAGGAAAGCAGTGAACTGCTTTAAGCACTGCTTAATGGTCCACACCAGTAGGAGCATGGAAGACAGTGGTGCTGAGAGTGATTTGAACTGTGGGAGCTGGCTTAAGAGGTTTCAGAGCAGAAGAATTTTAGTATGTTGCATAGAGATCATTCTTGTGACATTTTGGTGAAGAATGTGTCTGCTTTTTGCCCTTGTCCAAAGAGTCTGCCTGAGGCTAAAGTGAAGAGATTTAGATTAATTCCACTGGCCGAGGAAATCTCAAAACAGCCTAGTGCTGACTCTGTTGTGTGGTTATTACTGGTCACTCTTATACAGATTTATAATGAAAAGGAGCAGGAAAATGTAAAATTGGAGGAGAAAAGGAGCATCAGGAAGTGGAATAGAGCTAAGTCCTGTGTTCAAAGAGATAAACAGATTTAGAAATGAAATAAAGGAACTGGAGACCTTAGGGCAAGACCCCACCCAGCTAAATTTCCAACTTGTGAAAAGGAATTAAAGAAAAGCTTAGAGCTGGGTATGGTGGCACATGCTTTTAATCCAGCACTTGGAGGGCAGAGGCTGGTGAATCTCTGAGTTTGAGGCCAGCCTGGTCTACAGAGCAAGTTCCAGCACAGCCAAGCTTAGGCAGTGAAGGAAACCATCAAAAACAGAAAGTTGGTGAAGATGTAATTTAACAAAGGGGCCATGTTCCAGCCCCAGTGGGCAGCAGAACTTGACAGCTTCAGCCACATGGCTCTGGAGTTAAGGACAGAAGAAAGGAGTTATGGAACTGTCCTCTGTGACTAAGGAAAGCTGCTGAGACCAGGCATGTGTCAGAAGTGTCCCTGCATGGTGGCCTAGAGAGGCCATTGCATGAAGCTGTGAAGTTGAAGCCTGGATTACCTTGGAGACCCCAAGATGTTGGAGATGTCAGAGCTGTGGGATACCCGTCTAAGGGAGCTGCTAGCAGGGAGTAGAACCAGCCCAAGAGAAAGAAGTGTGTTGCAGTCAACAAAGCTGAAAGGAGTTGGAGATCTGAAGAGCATTCTGACATCAGACATGGTGATGCAGTTTGGAGTTTGCCCAGCTGGTTTTTGGTCTTGCTTTAGTCCAGTATTTCCCCACTATGCTCCTTTCCCTATGTTTTAGATTGGTAATGTATATCCTGTGCCATTATATGTTGGAATCCTAAATGGTCGTATAATAAAAACCCGGAGCCAGATATCAGGGTGAAAGCTGAAAAATCAGAGAAGCAGAGCAAACCACAACTACCACCTCTTACCTCACCAACTCCTCGGCCTGACAGAGCCTCTGAAAGAGAGCGAATTCCTGTCTCTTCCCCCACCCTTATATTCCTTTCTCTGCCCAGCCATATCACTTCCTGTTTCAACCTTCCTAGTGCTGGGATTAAAGATGTGTGATCCCAAGTGCTGGAATTAAAGGTGTATACCACCACTGCCTGGTTCTTTTTCTTTTTCAGACTGAATTAATTTCGTGTAGCCCAGCGTGGCCTTGAATTTACAGAGATCCAGACAGATCTCTGCCTTTGCCTCCTGAGTGCTAGGATTAAAGGTGTGTGCCACCACTGCCTGACCTCTGAGGCTAGCTCTGTGACTGGCTCTGTCCTCTGATCTTCAGGCAAGCTTTATTTCTTAGATTACAAATATCACCACAGTATTTTTGTTTTGTTTTGTTTTGATTTTATAGGGGATTACAGTTAAGACTTTGAACTTTTAAACATTGTTGAGACTGTGATAGACTATGGGGACTTTTGAAGTTGTACTAAATGGATTTTGCATTATGATATTGTTACAAGCTTTTGGGGGATATGGAGTGGAATGTGGTAGTTTGAATGTAATTGGCCCCCATAATCTCATAGGGAGTGGCACTGTTAGGAGGTGTGGCCTCGTTGAAGTAGGTGTGGCCTTGTTGGAGGAAGTGTGTCACTCTGGGGGTGGGCTTTGAGGTCACTATACTCAAGATACTGCCCAGTGTCTCAGAACACTTCCTATTGCCTGCAAGATGTAGGACTCCAGCACCATGTCTGCCTGTACGCCACCATGCTCCGTCATGATGATAATGGACTAAACCACTGAACTGTAAGCGAGTCACCACAATTAAATATTTTCTTTATAAGAGTTGCTGTGGTCATGGTGTCTCTTTACAGTAATAGAAACCTTAAGACATAAGGGATTCATAGAGGAGTGAACTGTACACTTCCTCCCTCAGGTAAACATTTAGTAACCCCCCCCCCAAGAGGAATGGCATCCATTTTGTCCATCATTCATACTTTATTCCTAGGGTTACTAGAACCTTCTATAGTTAGTGGGAAATTATTAGAAGAAGAAATGAAAATCATGCAAGTTTTCTACTTGTTAACTAGTTAGAAAGTTTGTGTATGCAAGGATGTGGAAATGGATGTCTAAATTGTGTACATAGCAATCTGACTTTATCGGGTTTCCGGGCTCTGATCTGATGGTGTCTTGGAATATTGTGCATCTGAGATGGTCTGGAAAATGTAACTTTTATCTTTGAGATAAAAAATTTTCCTTATACCTTAAGTTTGCAAAGAATTATATTTGTATCAAATATAAATTATTTTGTTATCTCTGCATTCCTGTGTGATTAGTCTGTTTTAAAATTAGGTGAGGTTAGAGCCTGGCTCAGTGGTAAGATCCTTTGCTATTGTCCCAGAGGACTGGAAATCGGTTCCCATCACCTACAGGCTCATAACCACTTGTGAGTCCAGCTCCAGGGGATTCAATGCCCTTTTCTGGTCTCTGAAGGTACCTGTGCATGCATGTCTACACACACTCACACCCACACCCACACCCACTCACACGCACGCACACTCACACAGAGATACATACACATAAATAAAAATAAACCTTTTAAAATTAGGAGAGATTTAATAATATTTTATGAACCATAAATGACTCTTGTAAAGCTATTTTAATTTCAGAATCTTGACTTTTAAGCAAGTGGCAGGAGTCCCTTGGATTCCCTTGTTCCTAGACAAGGACAGTATGACCTGAACCTACCAAGACAGCTTTCATATGGGGTGGACCAGACCAAACCGAAGAATTTAAAACTGGACCAAAAAAAGTCACATGGTACATTTTTTTTTGTCTTGCATTTCTGAATTACTTAGACTGGATTGCTGAGCAATTATCAGAGATATTCCAGAGTTACATTTTCATCAACCACATTAGACCAGATAACCACTTGTGACTTTATTTGTGCTGAAATGTGGTGATATTTTATTTGTATGTTAATAAAGTTTGCCTGGAGATTAGAGGTTATAGCAAGCCATAAACAAAAGTCAGGCGGTGATAGCACACGCCCTTAATCCGATCACATGGCAGGCAGAGTCTCTGTGTGTTCAAGGACACACTAGGGAACAGCCAAGAGTAGTGACAAACACCTTGAATCACAGTACCAACTCCAAGTTCTGGGGGACCCTGGGACATAACATTAGTGGCGACCAGGTTTTCAAGACTTGAGTCTTGAACTGGATGTTACATGATGGCCTCTGCTGGTTTTCCAGATGTAGGTCCCAGAACTTCTGGGTTTCCATAATCTCATGAGTCAGTTCCATGGTAAATCTTCTTTTATGTAGATAGTCCTCTATGTAAGAGGCCTATCACAAGTTGAAAATGTATTGAACACCGTGAATGTCACAGCTTAGCATACAAACCCTGGGGTGCCAATTGTTTGCTGGTGTGATCCCGAGGACCCCTGGGAGTATGGCTGCCCACTCTACCCCAGCATTGGGAAAGAGTATTAGACCGCACATCTCTAGCTTGGGAAAAGATCAACATTCAGAGTTCTAAACACAATCTGGATGTGGTGTTTTATCTTTGCAATCCCAGCTACCCAGGAGACTGAGGCATGAGAATCTCACATTTGAAACTATTCTGAGTGAGAGCAAATTTGAGGCCAGCCTGGGCAATTTATTAAGACCCTATTTTTTTTTTTTTTAAAGATCCTCCAAGTGTGGTTTCTGTCACAGCTCTGAGACTGGGGTCTTATCTGTGATGTGTTTATGTTTCTCTGGAGAACTCTGGTTAATATAGGCATTTTAGCCATTTTGAAGTGTGCAGTTCAGTGATGTTTGTATATTTACAGTGTTTGCAGCTAGAGTGATCATCAGAAAGAAGCCCCATGCCAGTAACTCCTCGTTCCTCTATTCCCCAGGGTCTGCAGCGTCCAATCTGGTTTCTGTTTTCATGGACTCACTAGTTCTGGGCATTTTGTTAAAATGTAAACATGCAGCTCTATAGCATTTTCTGTCTGGTGTGTTTTACTTCATATGATTTCTCTGAGGTTCATTCGTGTTGTATCACATGCCAATACATCTTCTCTTTTTATGACTAAATAATAGTTTATAATTGCATGGGCAATACCATATTTTAATTATTTCAAGTCACATTTTAAAAGGGAGATTTTCATGTTGTGAATCTAATCTTTTTTTTTTCTATCTGAAGATCACACATAGAGAATTTGAGTTGCTTCTACAAAATCCTACTAACTGTAGTGTTTAAATTTATAATCAAGGTCTAAATGTTTGTAACACAACTGATACTCCTATTTCTACTTTTCCTGTTTGGGCTCTAATTTCTGCTTATTAGTGGTATTTTCAAAGTATTAATTAGAGGCAGAATCATATATTAGTCTTACTGAAGATTAGAAACAGAAGACCAGCAGCTGTTGACATAAGCCCTTAGGATCTGACTGAATCATAAAATGGCTTAAGGAGCACAATCTTGACATTTCTAAGACCTTCCAGTTTTTGGTAATATTAGAAAACCCTTAGAGAGACATTACGAAAGAGTTAGCTTGGAGCTTATCTATTTATATGGGAAACCAAACGTTTCAAAATCTATACATAGGCACTCGGTGTTAGCATCTCAGTCAAATATTCAAATGCCTCCCACATTTTTCAGGATTATAAATTATATACTAGAGTTTAAGTTGGTCTACATGTATACACATATAGATTATATACTGGAGTTTAAGTTGGTCTACATGTATACACATATAGATTTGACAGACCTCCTGTGGTTTTTGTTGGGCAGAAAGGAATGTCTTATTTTAGTTATGTAACTTGGAAATCAATGGTGTATGTTCAGTTTACACATTTCATTCTGAAGGTAAAGGCTATCCTAATCGCTCCCATGGCCTTCACTTCTGTTTACCTGCAAATAAATGTGCATAGTTCAACTTCCCACGGTGTAAGTCTTTTGCTTATTCTTTCTTGTTATCTTCTTTCTTTTCAGTCATTAACAAATACTGAAAGAAGATTGTGTGTGTGTGTGTGTGTGTGTGTGCATGCATGCATGCGCGTGCATTTATTTGTATGTGTTGATGGGTCCTTGTGCCAGAAGAGGCATTCTGGTCTATCATTCTCCATTTATTTGTTTGAGGCAGGGTCTCTTCCTGAACTTAGGGCCTATGTTTTCACAGCTAGGCTGGGACACAGGAAACTCCTGTCTCCACCCTCCTTGGACCTGGGATACAGATATACTCAGGGCTTATGTGGAGGAAAGCAGTTAAAAGTAATGAGCTCTGGTGTTTCTTGCATACTGAATCTGCTTCATTGTGTGTCAGGCTGTCTTATTAGTAAACTTTCCAGTTGCTCTGACTAGACGACACCTGACGTGAAATAATTTAAGGGAGGGAACTGGCTCCCAGTTTGAGAGGGGACAATCCATTGTGGCAGAAGTGTGAGGTGGTTGTTCATGAATTCTGTCAGGAAGAAAGAGCAGACAGGATGTGGGGCCAGGCTGTAAACTCTCTGAGTCCATTCCCAGTGGCCCACTTCTCCAGCAAGGCCCTGTTTATGTCACGAAGGTTCTAGAACGTTCTGAAACTTTCCCACTGGGGAGACTATTCAAACACAGGAGTCTGTGGGGAAACATTTCACATTCTAACCACAGTAGCCACCTGAGTGCTTCTAAAAGGAAACTGAGGCATTTGGTCAAGGAAGATGATGTTTACTAGGAAATGCTGCCCAAACAGATAAACAACTTTGGAACTCCAGGTTACTCTTTCTCCCTGTCTTAAGAAAGACCGCATAACACTGAAACTCAAGCTCCTCTAGAACATTTCCTGAAAGCCATAACCTGACTGGATCAGATTGCCCTCCCAGACCAGGGATTGTTTTTGTTACATTTTCAAAGGAAACCAGAACACAGAATCCTTGAGGTTTTCCTAGGACCAGTGTGAGTTTCCTAACCACTTTTAGACTGATACGGTTTCTGAGACGGTGCTTGAGCCCCAGAGAATCCAAATGTCATCCTCTGATGTCACTGCCCGAATACTGCTGTATTTTGTGGTCTTTCTGTCACTGACTCTAAGGTGGTTACTCCAGCATCAGGCTATGTGGGAGCTGGGTTCCTGCAAATCAACTTCTAGCGACCACACACACCAATGACTGTTTTCGTGACTGTGTTCTCCATAGTCAGGACACATAGGCTGTTACTGAGACTCTGTTGGTAAAGACTTAAATATCAAAATACTCATTTACTAGACAGATAGACAGAAAAACCATTTCATGCCTATTTTAAAAGTATGAATTGAAGCACATTGACATACTGCACATTATGTAGAGCACATTATGTAGAGTCCTGTTGGTGACAACACAGGTTAGACCAAGTGTGCTCATGAAGTGTGTCAGAGACTATTAAACAGATGACTAGAAATGGGCATTTCCTCTTCTGTCAGTGTTCAAATACCAAGCTCCTTCAGTTTCCTTACACTTCATTTCTAGCTGTTTCAATCCACCTCAATGCCAAGGTGCAAAACAGATTCTGTGCCTCCAAAAGACAGTGGAACATCTGAAAAAACCTCTATTTTGTTACCCAACCTTAAGAAGCACAATACATGTTAAACGTATTTTGGGTGTTTTACATATTTTATGTGACTATGAAAGATAAACTTTTCATTTTTTATTTTTAATTAAAACATTACATGATTTCCCATCCCTGCCTTTCCTCCAACCCCTTTCATGCTCCTTACTCCCTCTCAAATCCATGGTCACATTTTCCTTATTGTTGTTTTACATACACAAACACACACATACGTGTGTGTGTGTGTGTGTGTGTGTGTGTGTGTGTGTGTGTGTGTGTGAGTGCCTGTGTGTGCTAAATGTTTAAATACAACCTGCTGTGTCCATTTAGTTCTGCTTGCATGTATATGTTTTTATGGTTGGCTACTTGGTACCGGATAACCAGATTGGGAACTCATCCCTCTGGAAGATGGATTCTCCATCTCTCAGCAGTCATTGTTTATAGCTCTTCATCTAGGGGTGGGGCCCCATGAAAGTTCCCGGATTCGTGTTGGGATGCCAGCTGGTGGTGTATCATTCTTCAGGGTGTGTCTAGGTAGCCATATTGTAGCAGTTTCATGGGTGTAGTTTCCCCTGTGGTGTGTAGAAGATGGGATCTCACAGCAGACTTCCTGGTCCTTCAGCTCTTGCAATTTTTCTGCCATGTTCCCTGAGCCTTGGGTGTAGGAACTGTATTGTAGGTTGATTGCTTGGGCTGGGTACCCCATGGACGTTTGTCTCTGGAATTGACCAGTTGTGGCTCCAATTCATAGCCCAGCAGCCCCCAGTGCTTGTTTTGGTAGTTGGGATCTGTTTGTTTTTCTTGACCCTGTTTTAAAGTTCAAGTTGTACTTGATAGTGAAATGTTCTCTTGATGAGGTGCCTCCCCTCTTTTGGCCAGAAAAATCAAGACAATATGACCTCATGACCATTATGGGAGTCACATTTCATTAACTTTATTGGTGAAATTTATTTATGGTTCCTTGTATTCGGTTTTTAAACCCTTTTTGATCTCTTCCTAGATGTCTGGCCTTGCACTAGGCACAAGGCTGCAGAACTGAACGTGATTCCGTTTTTGCCCTTGAATGATTTACTCTGAGGGTTTCACAGTGAGACAGAGGAGCCAAACATCTGTAGTGTCCTGTGGAACTTTCCAGCTCTGCCTGAAGAGAGGGAAGGGTGTCTGGGGCGTCTGTCTGGGGAGATGGCTGTTGTGTACTTTCAACCAGAAGCCTATATGACCTTGATATGTTAGTGACATAGAACACTGTCTACACAGCCTATGCTTCATACTGAAGGACAACGGAAAAGTGTCCTTGGATTTGCTGGGACTGGCAGCTTGCTGAAGGCCCCAGATGTATTCTC
The DNA here is from genome assembly GCA_902168405.1 of Peromyscus aztecus. Classification (NCBI taxonomy): domain Eukaryota; kingdom Metazoa; phylum Chordata; class Mammalia; order Rodentia; family Cricetidae; genus Peromyscus; species Peromyscus aztecus. The sequence goes on along the minus strand of CABHPQ010163173.1, from coordinate 26,883 downwards.
ACAGCAGAACATACCTACACCAAGAGTCTCCCCTTTCTCTGCCCCTTTCCCTACAGTAGTTGAACCACAGGCTTCTCCGGGAAGGGAGGTCCAGGGTCCCTGGACTCCCTGTGTGAAGCTCCCAGGACCCCTTCATAGGGTCATGACCTATAGTTTCATAAATACTGTTCTGTTTATGTGCGTTCTTGCCCCTCACCCCCACCCCAAATTTAGCTCCTAGTATTTTTCCAGGGCATTCAAAACACAGAGCAGAAGAGGCAGACTTATTTCTGCATCAAATTGCAGACTTTAGGTTTTTTTCCTTTTGTGTTACTTTATTAGATTATTTTAAGACGCTCCCAGGGAATCCAGAGTCATGTCCTTGTTGGGGGAGGGGGTTAGTTGGGAATTCACTGTTCCTCTCAGCTCAGTAAGTGGCTTTGAGACAAAGCCACCGGAGAAAACTCGATGTCATGTCATCCGCCCTGCAGTGTGAAGTCTTTGACTTCAGATCTTCCCTAGAGGGGAGGATGGTCCCATAATTCCCTGGGATAGGGTGGGAGCACTCAGAGGTTTGGATACCTTGAATTTAGGACCAACTAACTGTTCTTTAGAAATTCAGAGTAAAAAAAATTCTAAGAGACTTTTTTTTAAAAGAATAACACTCTAAATCTACCTTTCTAAGAATGTTTTAAGGGATCTTTTTATACCAGTTCCCAAATGGTGGACGGTAAGCATGGCAATTACAATGTCAGCTGTCAGAGTTCCTCAGACTGAAAGACCCTTTAAAACATTCTAGCGTTGATTAGCTAAATACAGTTTCCTTTCCAAGCAATCAGGTACATATTTCAGAACCATTTGGGGGTCACAATTGAGTTCCTGATAGTATTATTGCCCAAATATAAGTAAAATCTGAGTTCAGCCATGGCCCCTTGATGTCTTGAAACAGTTAGGTACGTCTGTCTCTCTGTGTAACATCCGGGTGCCGGGAGGAGAAGATTCAGGGGGTTTCAGTCACCAACACTGTTGGTGATGCCTCCTTCTCTCTGCAGAGGGGACAGATGAGGGATGTCCAGAGCATCCCCTGATTTTATAGATCTTGGTTAGAAGAACTGCTGGAGTTCTTTTTCTTATCTCTAGTATAATTTGATTATTGAATCATCCATTTCAGAACATTACTTGGTTTGGATTTAGATAACAGAAGTCTCCTGGGATGAGTTTTAAATGACTTCATTGCTTCATGGGTCCACGTGGGGCAGGAGGCTGGTCTAAGACTCAGAAATGTTGGAAGAAAACCTCAGTGACACGTTAGCAAGATTGGACAACTGTTAGACTTACACATCAGTTACTGTTGCTTTGTTTTAACAAACCCTAGGAGTTGAGGGGTGGGGTCTTACTAATAAGAGATCTTTTGAAAACCTCTATGATAGGAATGTCTTGCATGTAGACTATGAATTCCAGGAAATTCAAAACAATTTTTCTATGGCATCTTTCCATAAAGAGTAAGTTTCATCTACCTGTAAATACATAGTTTATTTTCATGATGACTTATAGAATTTGAGAAAAAGTACATTGCATTTTCTTAGCAAGTGTAATATTTAGAAAATGAAGAAGCCAGGTAGGCATTGGTCACATACCAGAAATCTCAATACTCAGGAGGCTAAGGCAGGAGGATTGTTGTGTGTGAGTTCAAGGCCAGCCTGGACTACATAGTTTGACCCCCACCTCCCCCGAAGGAAGGAAGGAAGTAAGTTAGGGAGGGAGGGAGGGAGGAAGGGGAGAGAGAGAGACAGAGAGAGAGAGAGAAGAAAGAGAGAGAGAGAGAGAGAGAGAGAGAGAGAGAGAGAGAGAGAAAGAAGGAAAGAAAGAAAGAAAGAAAGAAAGAAAGAAAGAAAGAAAGAAAGAAGAAAGAAAAAGAAAGAAAAAAGGAAGGAAGGAAGGAAGGAAGGAAGGAAGGAAGGAAGAAAGAAAGAAAGAAAGAAAGAAAGAAAGAAAGAAAGAAAGAAAGGAGGGAAGGAGGGAGGGAGGGAGGGAAGAAGGAAGGAAGGAAGGAAGGAAGGAAAGAAAAGAAAGAAAGAGAGAGAGAGAGAAAGAAAGAAAGAAAGAAAGAAAGAAAGAAAAAGAAAGAAGGAAAGAAAGAGGGGAAAGGAAACAGAGATGGTTTCTCCATCTCAAGAGTCAGGGACGTCATCAGTGTCCTCGTCTGACAGAGTATGGATCAGGACACATCTCCCAAACAGGAGGCAAGAAATATTCTTCCACTCCGAGGCTCCCTGAAGGTGTGCAGGGTCCCCAATGATGCTCTCAGCTCTGCTTTGAGTCTCTTTATAAAACTGCATCTGGAATGTTTGTACACAGATGACCTCAGTGCAGGTAAGTGCTACAGAACAGATAGACGGAGCTGGCGTCCCTCCATGTAGAGGATCAGGGAGGTGTGACAGACTAGAGTTGCTTGCACTTTCCTATGTCACCAGGATCATGGACCGTTCAGTGCGGTTTGACACACCTAAGATTAGAGCAGGAGCTCTGGGCTTCATGAAGAGTGAGTACAAAGTGAGGAGAGAACAGAAACTCTAGACACTAATCTGAGTTCTCGTGACCTCTCAAAAGCAGACGCGACTGTCTTAGTTCAATAAGACAAAGCCTAATTGTCTCCGTTTTCTCCATTAGAATTTTTCTGCTCTTGTTCCCTTCCCCCCGGGTTCTAGGTGCGTTTCTCTCACATTGTTGCAAAGTTTTCTGTGCTGTGGCTATTTTGTGCGCATAGGAAGAGAGGGCCCATACTTCAGTGTGTTCTCAAATGCAGTGTAACTACCAAAGATTATCAAACCCTGATTACAGAATTCCTTCACGTGGGAGCTCCCGCCAGTCCCAACTCACATCAGCCCCCCACTGAGTTCCCTTTTGAAGCTCATAACACTCAGCTTTGTGTGTATTTTCTTGTGTGAATTGGTTAAAGAATTGAGGGTGAACTCTTCAAACTACTGTTTGGATTTCTTAGAGATTGTTGCATACTGCCTGTCAGATTTCTCCAAGGGATAGTCTTTGTTGCAGTTTGCCTCGGCTCTTTCCTGTAAACTACCAAGGACAATCTAACTATAAAAACTTTCACAGGATTATTTTTTTTATTTGTGGGATGGTAGCTTAAACCTTTGATCCCCCTGCCTCAGCCTCCCAAGTGCTGGATTACAGTTGTGTATTATTACCACATCTGGTTTGTAATTATTGTCATTTCTAAGCTATAACTGATCCTAAAGGTTTTCATTTTTCTACCTTTTTGGTTTTCTTTTCTGTTTTTCAGCCTAGAAGAAACTAGACAATTTAGTCAGGGGTCTTTCAGATGTTTGGGGTGTGTTCTCCTCACATTCTGAGGGGCTTTTATTTCTTCCTGTTTTTACTGGCTTCTGGTTGTCTGCATCCTCCCTTCAGTGAGGTTTACTCAGGTGGAGAAAGAGGGAGAGAAAGGCTTCTGAGGATTAGGTTAGCCTGGGCTCATGGGACTCTTTGTGCCTGCCAAATGGGGGGGGGGGGAGCAGTATTGAGTATTTTTCTTTTAATTTCCCAACCATAGTGTGAATTCTTCTTTGCCAAATGGCTTTGGGACTTTGCCTGGGACATCTGTGCCAGAATCAGAGATTCATCTTGGCCAGACATGGCCACATATTGAAGAAGGAGCCGTTTCCAGGAAAACTCAGAGCTAAGCTTCTTAGAAATCTTTCCTTGATTATCGGAGCCAGGCCTCAACACTTAGACCATCTGGGAAACTTTGGACCCGAGCACCAATATCTGTTTCATACATCATCTCATTTCATAAGCTTAAAAAGATTCTTGTTCATTTGAGATATGTATTTATTGATTTTATACATTTTGAGCAAAGCTTTTGCATATTCAGGTATTTAAGGAAAAGTGTATGCTTCAGGACTGGCTGCACAGGAGGGAAAGCCTTGATGCCCCTGGAGATGACAGTTGCTATTCTTTGGGCCTTAATGGTTCTCAGTGAGCCAACAGGGACACCCTATGTGACCACTCGCTGTGAGTGAGAGTCCAGGAAGCTTTGTAGTTTGCAGGTGTCGGATGCTGCGGATGCTGCGCCTCCTGCTCTCCCTCTTCATAGTGTGCTTTTCCCTGTCCCATGCATCTCTGCTTTCAGGGAGTGCTGCAGTCTCCAGATCTGCCTCTGCTCTGCTTCAACGGCATCCCTTGTTTCCAGTTATCAATCTGTCTGTTTCTAGACGAAGACAGTGGCTCCAGAGTGTGCTGTGTGTCTGAACAACCAAGGGACACATTATTTTGCTGTAGCTGTGGTTGACATCACAGTTCATTTAGGACTTTGATTTGGTGCCGTGCTTACTCCAAGTCTAAAAATGGTCCTGTGTACAGAAATAGCTCCTGACAGTTTGAGAATTGCTTGAGTTTTTGTATTTTGCTGCAAATTAACTAGCTACACCCCTTTGAACTTAGCAGTTTCTTCAGCCTCTTTTTTCATCATTTGGGTTACATATACATTTACAGATGGCTACAGTGAGTGTTGCTGCCTGCAGCATACGGAAAACAGTACTCAGTTCAAGATGTATCTTTTTGTGTAGTCTGTTTTGGAAATTAAGACAGACACGTTCAATAGTTAACAAGCAATACTATCATATGTATATGTGCTGTGGGAATCTGCTGGAGTCCAGCTCCGACCTGTTCCCACCTTTCAAAGGGTTCTTGGGCAGAGGAAAGAGGAATGAGGAAATATTAGGTAGAAGGATAGAAAGAAAAGATAAGAAAGAGAGACACAAGATAGTTTCAGGAGGGCCCTGGGTCAATACCCAACAGCCCAGAGCTTTATTCAAAAGGGCTTTTTATAATATGCCAAGGGGAGAGGCAAAAGACCTTTCAAGATCAAAGCACACCATACAGCCAAGTGTAGACCCTTCAAAACACCTGGTAACCAAATCATCCTATTATGCAGCCCTGCTGGGTAAAGCAAGTCCAGATTCTCTGACCTCGAGTAAGGTCTTACTAGGAAGCCTCTGTGGGACCCCACAATGTGCAAACTATTTGTAGAGTAACATGATTTGCAGTATCAAGAAATGGAGAATTAAAATATTCTACTGGCATTTAGAATGTGCTTACTATAAGCTAAGGTATGGGTTATGAAAAATACGGAAAGCTTGGTGCTTATTTATCCATAACTTGGGCACTCTAATAAACAAAATTGGTTCTTGATTGTTCCCTGGAAAGAAGGCAGAGACGAAAGTATGTCAGCAGCCATGAGGAAGATTCGAGCTGTCGCGTTTTTATGCTGTGCTCTGGTGGGTGCGCAAACTCAGATGTGTGCAGGAGCCATCAGAGGCCAGAAGAGGGCACTGGATCCTCTGGAGCAGCAGCTACAGGGGGTTGAGAGCTGCCACGTAGGTGCTGGGAACCACGCTCTGGTTCTTTGCAAGAGCAGTAAGTGCCACTAACTGCTGAGCCATCTCTAGCACCTCAGTTTTCTTTTCCATGGAGGCTGTATATCATCACTGTTTATTCTGTCTGATCACTGGGCTTCGTGTCTTTGGAAATCCCCTTTGTGCTAGCAGCCAGGAGGAGGAAGGCAGCTCCCCTGGGCAGCCCCTCTCTCTTCCCTCTCAGCAGTTTCCTTTGGCAGAGCTCACCTGACTTTGTAGAGATTGGACGTCACCTGGGAGAGAAGAAAGTCCTTTCTGTGTGGGCCCAGGGGAAGAACTCGCCCCTGGAAGATTCTGTTCTGTGATTTCAGCTTAGTTTTCTGGGTTGGAGGATAAGGAGTCCCCGAGGGAAGGTAATTGTTATTCCGGTGTTACCAGTTTGAGGTAAAGGAAAGCGTGGTGTTTACTTTGTTCCATCCTTAGTGGGCGAGCCATGTTTTAGTTTAGATTAGTGGGACTGGCTATACGACACAGCCCCTAGGTAATAAAACAGTGGCTGGGCATCAGCAGCTCTTGGCTCAACCTTGTATGGCGTCATATACATGGATTTGTAGCCGTCTTACGGCGCTCCTGGCAGTGAGTTGTGAAGGGTCTAGGTGCTGTCTGGGTGCTGGGAAGTCAGTGCTTAGCTCTGTCCTTGCTTTCTGTTGTCTCCTAGGTTACGCTGCATCTGAACCCCATTTCCGCAGTGCACATTCACCACAAGCCTGTTGTGTTCCTGCTCAACTCCCCACAGCCCCTGGTCTGGCATGTGAAGGCAGAGAGACTGGCCACCAGTGTCCTAAGAGTTTTCTTGGTAAGTGCTCAACACCCTTTCCCAAGATGCTCCCAGTGCAAGGTCATAATGACTCTCAATTTTTGCAAGACATTTTGTTTCTTAGGCCTATATTTTGCTGTGTAACTGAGACTGACTTCAAGCACTCAGTCCTTCTGTCTCAGAATCCTGAATGCTGGGATTATAGTTGTGTATAGCATGCCCAGTTTGCAAAGCTTTTTGAAAAAACAATTCTTTTCATTAAAGTGATGCCAAAGGGTGGGGGGGATGTTTGGATGGCATAGGAAAGAATTCACAGAAAGCAGATGCCACTTGTGTTCTGTGGAGGCTGAGTTGGGTCTCATTTGCACAGTGGTGCAGGACTTGATGTCATACTCTGAGTGGCCTGAGTCCTGGTGTCCCCTTCCGCCTTGTGGCATTAAGAGTACTATCGAAGCTGTAAATAGCCTTTGGTGTGTGGTCTCTGGCCACAAAATAAATACACACAGGCCCATTTCTGTTTGTATATAACTCAGGCCTAATTTCTGATATGAGGAACTGTTTGTTGACAAAGTGACACAGTGAGCTCCAAGCATGAAGTCATCTGTATTTTATTTTTTAAAAAAGCTGGAGCCCAGCTCTTGCAAACTGGTCCAAATATTACCTACTATTTGTAAATCATGTCCTTTGGAGTCTGCCAGAACATTCGACTTTGCTAGTTGTGGAGAAATAGATGGGTTGTTGGGATGAAATGTTTGGGGTGTGATATCATGTCTGATGAGCAGCCGTGCTGCGGCTCGGTGGCGATCTCTCACAGTCAATGTGGAGGCCTCGTGCTGTCCCTACTGCAGAGCCCCAGGTTCCCCAAACCTCACCTGTAAGCAGCGACCTCTTTTGCCCGACGGACCGACTTTGCTACTCTAGTGCAGTCTGTGGTTTCTTGTCACTTGCATTCGAAAGACATTTTTAACCACGTGAGAGTATCTGCCGAATCAAGTGAGGATCCATACCGATTAGGTGTGTAAAATAGGAGAGTAGGGTCGCTCTTATCTGTAGTAAAATGCTAACTATTAAATACATATGGAAGAAATGATGGAGTTAGAATATCGTTTCGCAACCATCATGGTGTAAGTTGATCAGACAAGAATCTTTAACAGATGTTAGGTCCAATGTTACTGATGTTACTGAAAGAGGAGAGATTTTTGACAGTATATTCAGATACTCTTGAAATACTTTTCCCACAAATTATTTATTAATTAGAGAAGAAAAATTGCAACTATAGAAACTGGGGAATCCTCATGAGTGCTTTAAGTAAGTGATCAGAATTAATGACACCAGCATGGGGCAGATAGACATTGCATGTCTGTAAATGAGAAAGAACAAAGCATCCCTCACGTCTTAGTCAGGGTTAATACTGCTGTGATGAAGCTCCTTGACCAAAGCAACGTGAGGAGGAAAGGGTTTATTTGGTTTACACTGCCATATCACTGTTCATCATCAAAGGAAGTCAGGACAGGAACTCAAACAGGACAGGAACATGGAGGCAGGAGCTGATGCACAGACCATGGAGGGGTGTTGTTTACTGGCTTGCTCCCCATAGCTTGCTCAGCCTGCTTTCTTATAGAACCCAGGATCACTAGCCTACGGATGGCATCACCTATAAAGGGCTGGGCCCTCACCCATCAATGACTGGTTAAGAAAATTCCCTACAGCTAGATCTTATGGAACATTTTTCTCAACTGTGGTTCCATCCTCTTAGATAACTCTGAATTGAGTCAAGTTGACCTGAAATTAGCCAGCACACCTTATGTTGCAATACTGCCGGGAATGTGTGTAGTCTGGATCTAATAATGATGAAACATTGGACAGACCCTAATGGAGCAATATCCTATAGAACTAGCCAGTTCTCTAAAAAGCAAGTCTTACAGGGTTGGAGAGATGGCTCTGAGGTTCAGAACACTGGCTGCTATTCAATTCCCAGCACCCACGTAACTGCAGTCCCAGGGAACCTGATGTCTTCATCTGACCTCCATGGACACCAGGCATGCATATGGTGCATAGACATACATTCCAGTAAAACAATCATCACACATAAAATAAAATAAAACAATTTTTAAAAAACCTTTCTAAAAAAGTGAGTCACACAATCCCCCAAAAAATATATACAGAATCTAGCCAATAATATATATCTATATGTAAACCAAGGTACATGTGGTACAGTATAGCATCTAGGAAAGAGAGGGAAAAAAGACTACATATCGAGATGAGGAAGGACTGAATGCAGATAATGGATGAGAGTTATGAATGAGGATATAAAACTAATTGTTTTTCTAGTTCTAATGCTGCTGTGGAGTTTTTGTTTTTCACAGTGTGTAGGTGCATAAGCATAGACTTGATAGTGAAGGTGTAAGGTCCAATGTGGAGCTCCATGGCTTCAGAATCAAACTGCATAGAAGTTCTTTGAAATGTATAGAGTTTGTGTCTGATTAATTTTGGTATGTGAATTTTTTTTAGCTTGCAAGGCTTTTTCTTATAAAAAAAAAGTTTATAAAATTTAAAAAATATTTTTGAAAAGTGAATCATGAAAAGCCAAGAAAGACTGGAGACCATCCTAGGCTGAATAAAACAACAAAAAAGAACCAGGTGATCTTGCTGCAGGGTAGGTCGGGGACGGCAGGTGAAGTTAGAACTCAGCTGGTTGACTCAAGTATCAACCCTTATTTCTTGCCTTTGATAGCTGCACTGTGGTGGAGGAGACGCCCTTCTTTGGGGACAGGCTTAGTGGGAAGGGGTGAACAGTTTGGAAAAAGTCTGTGCAGGCTGTGAGAGGCTGTGGCTCTAGTTAGAGAAAACTGGAGTCTTTTGTAGGATGCTGTACATTTAAAGCAATTTCAAAACGAAGCACTTGACATCTCCATCATCTTATCTTATCTTATTTTATTTATTTATTTATTATTTATTTTGGTTTCTTTTCAAGACAGGGTTTTCTGTGTAGTTTTGGTGCCTGTCCTGGATCTCACTCTGCAGAACAGGCTGACCTTGAACTCACAGAGATCCACCTGGCTCTGCCTCCCGAGTGCTGGGATTAAAGGCGTGCACCACCACCGCCCAACTTCATTTTATCTTCTATCTATCTATCTATCTATCTATCTATCTATCTATCTATCCATCCATCCATCCATCCATCCATCCATCATCTATCCATCTATCATTCATCTACCTATATATCTATCTCTCATCTTTCATCTATCTATCTATCTATCTATCTATCTATCTATCTATCTATCTATCTCTATCTATCTATACATACATACATACATACATCTATCATCTATCTATCTATCCATACATACATATATATGGTGAAAGTTATTAAGAGGTTAATTTGTGCCTTGACATTAAATGTCTAGTTTATTTACATGTTATCATGCACACCATCGGAAGCATGTGATAGTAAGAGAACAGCCTGAGGGCGTCCTTCCATTTTGCTCCTTCCTCTGTGTGGTCCGGGATCGGCTCAGGTCACAGGTGTGGTGGAAGATGCTGTCACTCACTGAGCTAGCTTACCAGACCTAACTGTGCCTTTTTGTGGAGACAAGAGCTCACTGTGTACATTTTGTAGACCAAGATGGTCTTGAACTCACAGGGATTTGATGTCCTCTGCCTCCTGAGTACTGACATTAAAGGCATGCACCACCAACTTTTAAAAAAAGCCTGGCAACTTTTTTAAAAAAAAGACTTAAAAATCTTGCTATTTCACATTTAAAGGACTAGAGCCATGATAATTAGTGGCTGTTGTTATTATTACTTTGATTTAGTACCCAGTGCCTTTCAGGAGTTGCACCAAGGGCTTTAATACTTTATCTCATTTTTTTTTTCTTACTATAGCCCCAGGGTAACTCCTTTCTATAGATGGTTTAGAGGCTTAACAGTGGCCCAAATCACTAGGCTCATTTCTGGCAGGGCTTGGATTGAAATCTAAGTTAGGACCCACTCTACAGCACATGTGCTGAATTTCCACCTTCATACTTAGTCACACCAGCCCTCTGTAACTAAACTTATTTGTGATAGGCAGAAGGCTCTTATAAAGTTATATTCACATTTATTCTACATACAGTAGCCCAGTGCTGTAGATACTACCTATGCATAGCTGATCAATTTAAAAAACTCTAAGCTGAGGTTGGTGGCACAGGCCTATAATTCCAGCTACTCTGGAGGCTGAGGCAAGAGAACCACAAATCCTGAGCTATTTTGTAAAGCCAAAGCTGGTTTTGTCAACTTAGGCCCTTTCTCAAACTTTTTGAAAAGTGAAAAGAGAGCCATTGGTTAGGTAGAGCATTTATATAGCGGCCTTAAGGCCCTGTGTTCAATTCCCAGAACCAAAAGAAAAATTTTAAATCCAGTTCTTGCACTTAGCACCTTTCAGGTCCTTGGGAGTTTCTGGAAAGCAGGTACCACCACGGTAGACAGGATGACAGCAGATGGTGTGGTGAGCAGAGTCTCTGCCTAGACAGCTGTGGTCCAGGCAGTAATTGAGAAGATCAGTCTCTGCAGACCTGACTTTTCCCAGCTGTAATTTGGGAATAATGGCAGTCTTACACTGTAGAAGCAAACACTATCTTGATGTGAGGAAACTGCATATAAAATGTTGAGTAAAGGCCCTGCCACTGCTAAGTTCACTAACATTTGCTGTTTCTGCTGTAATTGTCAGAGCACTGAGTACTTGGGAAAGATGTTAAATGAACATTTGACAGTGTAAAGTAACTGTTGGATGGCTCTGGATTTAAAGTTCCCATTTCTCTGGGCTGTGGATTCCATGCACAGTGTGGCCACACACACACACTGCAGTTTGCTTACTGTTGTTGGATTCTGTGGTTGGCCACTCTGCGAGATTTAAAGGAAATTATCTTTGTTATTATTTATTTACTTTGTGAGCTGTAAGAACTCCATTTGACTATTAGTTGAAAATACACTAATGAAGAAGATAATTTTAGTATACGACTTAAAACACCAACCTTATTTAGAGTTAATTCCATGTAAGGACATTTCAGAGGGAGAGGCAGCTATGGGAGAAGTTACTAATTGAAATCCCTGGACACTCAAGCTCTGCTTCCTTTGGCCTTCTGTCTGCTCATTCTCCATGGCTCGGGTAGTCGGCAGACATCCGTTGCTCAGCCAGATCAGGGTATCACAGGTGGTTTGAGATGGCCCACAATCTGGGAAACCCCCTTTCTCCTCAATGCCTGTAATGAGTTAGGGTCCCTCCTCCATATCACAATCTTTGTGATGATAGAAAACCAAAAGTTCAGTTTGTCTGAACATGAAGTGTTTCTCCAAGCACTGAGTATCCCAGAGGCTCCATAGAAACTGAGCCCTACAATCGTGGGCCAAGAACTACCTTGGAGAGAGGATGGATCCCTTGACCCTCAGTCCAAGATACATGTGTTCTGGTGCCCTTGTGACATGTAATGGTGAAGGGGTCGCATGACTGTCTCCAAGCTGTCTTTTTTGGTAGAATTATAATATTTTAGTGGTTATTAATTTTTCTTAGGATGATGAGGAAAGTTTGGGTCATGGCATCTATCTGCTAGTTTAAATCAAGAAGTCATGGTTGTTTTAACTGCCTAAAGCTTGTGTAATTAGTTAGAAAGACTTGTGTCTCATTTGCTGATTTCTAAAATATAAAATATATTTATTTTTCTGTTATTATTACACTCTCTGATAGAGGCGTCTGCCTTTTGTCAATTCCTTGTTCCTAATTCCACAGCACAAACAAGAAGTGTGGCAGGCGCAGAGGGGTGTGTGTGAAGGGGGCTTAGTTTCCCTTACAAATGCAGTTACTTTTCCAGTTGTTCTGATTACCTAGCAGCTAGGAATGGATGAAGTATTTGAAGTTGCATGTCAAGTCACATACAGGCACATGCATGATGAAGTTGTCATGGCCTTACAATATCTTCTGGGTGGACCAGAGAATATTCAGTAAATCAGGGTTGTCCCTGGGTGAAATCAGAAAGAAAAATAATCCTGCCTGGGGGGTGGAGATGTAGCTCAGTGGTCGAGCACTTGCCTGGGATGCGCAAGTTCTAAGTTTGATCCCCAATACTTTGTGTAACTGGGTGCGGTGATATGTGCTGTTGTCCCAGATAGAAGCAGGGGGATCAGAAGCTAAGGTCACCTGGGCTGTATGAGACCCTGTCTCAAAAGTGCATGAGTGTGTGTGTGTGTGTGTGTGTGTGTGCGCGTGCGCGCGCGAATAAACATTTCTCCAAGGACAAGACACAAATGACTAAAAAAGCAAATAAGACGCCTAATGTTACTGAATATTAGGGAAAATCCACCAACCACAGCACTGACCACCTCCATGATAAAACAGACAGAAACTGGCAAGTGTCGACAGGGTGTCGAGAAATTGAAAGATTCACACAATCCTGGTGGGAATGTACCGTAGCTCTTTATACAGTCATCTGAGGTCCCCACCCACAAATATCCAAGGTAAAGTTATTTGTAATAGCTTTAATAAGCATAGACGCAACCCAGATGTCGGCTGATAGATGTAAATAATGAAGCAGCTATACAGAGACTATTTTTTGACTATAAAAAGAAAAGTGTCCGACCCATACCACATCATAGAGGGACCTTTAAAACATGCTCAGTGACACATAAGCTGCATAAAGTCTGATTCTCTTTGCTTGAAATGACCAGATAATCTATAGAGACTGGAAGTCATGGCCAGGGGCATGTGGGAGAGGGGAGTGTGGACTGACAATGGTGTGAGATCCCTTGGAACAAAGTATGGAGGAATCCTGTAGTGGTGAATATACCACACTTTTTGAGAATATATTAAAAGCACTGGATTAGCCAAGTAGTGGTGGCGCACGCCTTTAATTTCAACACTGGGGAGGCAGAAGCAGATGGATCTCTGAGTTCGAGGCCAGCCTAGTCTACAGAGCAAGTTCCAGGATGGCCAGGGCTACACAGAGAAACCTTGTCTTGAAACACACACACACACACACACACACACACACACACACACATACACATACACACACAAAGATAATTCTGGTATATCATTTAAAGTCATTAGAAAACAACAATAACAACATCAACAAACCTCCTGCAATATTCTTTGAAAGGACCAGTACACGAGCCCGGTGTGTATCTGTGTGGTAGAGTGCAAGGCCCTGGGTTCCATTCCAAGCATAGTTGAATCGACAATGTAACTGCACAATCAGTGGCCAGGGTTCAGGCAGTGCAGGGAGCTGACCTTGAGCCCCGTGTATGCTAAGCACGTGCTCAGCTGCTAAACTATACTCTCAGCTCCAAACTAGATTTCTTGAAACTCCAGTATCTTTGTGCTTTATTCCTGGCACCTATCTGAGGTGGGGCTTTTGTTTGCTTGTTTTAATCTTGTAGGCCAACAAGGTGGCTCAGTGGGTTAAAGGCGCTTGCGGTACAAGGCTCCTCACAGATTTGATCCCCAGAACCCAAAAAAGGATGGCAAGAGCTAATTCAACAGAGTTGTCCTCTGACCTCCATACATGTGCCCTGCCCCACCGATAACTATTATTGGCTATTATATATAATTATTGTGCTACTATATTAAATACATATAAATATTACATACATATCATTATAATTACTATTGTTAGGGTCATTTTAAGCCTTGCTTTATACTCCAAACCTGAACTCTGTTTTCCCTTCAGACTTAGAGTCTAACATAAGCAGAAAATTTCAAGATAAGAGCCTAGTGTAATGGCCTGGTGTGGTGGTGCACACCTTCAGTGGGAGTCAGAAGCAAGAAGATCCAGCGTTCAAGGGCAGCTTGCTACATAGTGAGGTCCTGTCTTTAAAAGTAAATACATTATGTGTATGTGTGTCTATGTGTGCATGTGTGTATACATATACATACGTGAGTATTTATATATGTATATGTATACATGCAGTATATGTACACACACACATATATATGAGAGAGAGAGACTCTAGTGATCAACTCTTAACACCATGAAATGTCTGGTCTAGATACCACATCTAGACTATTTTAGACGTAGCTGTTTTATATGCTGGTTATAGCGGGAACTGGGGGATATCTAAGATTAGGAACGTCTCTAGGAAGAAGCAGCTTCTTCCAGTGTTATACTCTCTTGGGATTACTGTTCTGTGATTTCTTTTTTCCCAGCCATTTATCATTAAGATCAGGAAAGAAAAATGTGGATATCTTTGGCAGCCAGACGGACAGTGGGAGGGTAGATGTTGGTCTCACAGTCCAGTGACCAGAGTTTGGCATATAAAAATGCAGGCTTCCAGTTAAAGTTGAATTTCAGATAAACACTAAATAATTTGCTTAAGTATGGCTGTGCAGTATTTTGGACATAATTATACTAACAAAATTTATTATGTATAAAGAATTATCCATTCTTTATCTGAAAATTCAAGTTTAATTTGGTGTCCTATATTTTTTTTCTGGTAACCTGGGTTTTTACATTTTAATCTCCTCAGCATAAGTACTAGTCCTGGTTCCCTGACTAACTAGTTAGTTATACATCACTGTACATGGTGGTGACCTACACAGGCCTCAGTTCCTGTATCTAAGATAAAGGATTTGGATTAAGCTGAGCTCCTCCCAGTTTTCAACCCTGGCTTTAACAACGAAGTCACTAGATACTGTACCCTAATTTAATTGGAAACAGGAACTAGCAATCTGAACCCTGCCCTCCTCAGCAAATCCAAGTAAATATCAAGGCATGGCAGTTGGAATAAGTTAGGGAAAATGAACTTTTATTCTTTGGCTTTGGATTAAAAACAAATCAAAACTTAATCCTAATGAAAAATGTAAATTAATACCAGGAACACACTGAATATTTTAAAAACAGCTCTGCATGTCCAAAGGGGGAAGGGTGGTTAAAAAAAAAAACCCTGTTGCCAAAATCTGGTTTATTCTTTTTTCTTAAACTGGAGGGGTGGGGCGGCCCAGTATTTTGGGTCTCTGCCACCAAACCACAGGCGTTCTCTGGTCCGCACTGCAGTTTGGATGCCTGACAAGACTCAGTGAAAACAAGTGCTATTTGTTTTCCTGTGCTTAGTATTTAACTGGAAATCAAAAGGCTAAATTTCCAATCAGTTGTTAAACAGCCCCAGATGTGAGCTCAGGGCTGTGCAGAGAGGGGCAGGTGTGGCCTCACCCAGCGCATGCCCAGCTAGTACCTTTTCACAAAGCCAAGCGATGTGTAGCTCAGGGTTGCCGTGTCCAGAAATGCCAGAGAATAACTCGGACAGCCAAGCTTACATGTGGAGGAGGGAACTTAAAAGTCAACAACAACAACAAACTCTGTGTTCTATTGTATTGATTTAAAAATCTGGATTAAAAAAGAAACAAACAAAAAAAAAAAAACCAGCTTTCTAACATCCTTCTTTGGCAGCTCTGCTCCCATACTTGAGAACCCACAAAATTAGCATACCTTCTATGATGTTTTATGTATGAACTGTTCATTGACTCAGCATCCACTTTTCTGCCTGTGTGCTTGAGTTGAATGGCCCATGAAGAATTCAGTGAATGACGTGTGAATCACCTGCCCTCAGAGAGTTTTCTTATGGTCAGCAGAGCTAGCTAGAAAATTGGGAGTTGAGGTTCAGTATAAAAATGTACCCCTTTTTAGACCACAGAAATTGGAGAAAATGAGAATTGTCCTCTTGCCTATGCAGCTGAGGTAGCAGCCTCCATGTGGCAGGCTTTAGGGAGCGGCAGATGGTTGAAGAGCTGTGAACAAACACAGCTTTCCAGAGGTGTCACCCCTGTATGCTAAGGGGTCTGACTATACCATTTTGGCCTTCTCAGTGAGGTCTTTCCCCAAATAAATTCTCTTTTGAAGGCAGATTAAATAAACGCTTCCAGATTGGTGGTGGTTCTTTTCAGTATCTCTGGTGGAATGACTCATTGTGTCCTGAGGAGGTTCCAAGTGGTTGTGTACCATACATTTCTTGTCAAGAGGCTGCTTATCTGTTGGTTTTGTGGCTTGTCCCTAAGAGCCTTAATTATATAGGGCTTGATTCTTTCATGAGCTGGGGTCAGTCAACTACCATATTTCCTAGGAATGAGTTTCTGCCCCCTTTGTGGTAAGAGAGCTCTTCCTAAATGTCACTGTGGCATTTTGAACATTGGAGAGTCCAGTTTCAGCCGGTAACCTGGTCCAGAGAGAGTTTATAGAAGCCATCCTAGGGTTTATACTAACACGCTGGGCAAGGTGGTGAATGCTGCCAGTGGATGAGTAGCCCGGGGCCTGGGTTTGCCCTCTCATAGTTTTCTGAGGAAGACATCCTGTCCAGGAGGACTCACACCGTGTGGACTTTCCCTGGCTCTGCTGGGTGTCTCGTGCAGTCTGTGCAGGCACAGCCCCAGCCCTATGAAGGCTTTGCTTTCATCCAACAAACTGAGGTTAAATAAACTTGAGAACATGGAAGGGAAGATTGTTTTTTCCTTGTGTCATCCAAGGAAGTTCTTTAAAGCTTTGGAATAAAGCGAATCTGGTGATCTAATGCACCTACCCTTCCCAAGCTTTGGGCAGTTGTTTCCAATGTTAATCTCTGGTACTGTGGGTAGCATGGTGGACAACCTCCTGAGAGCTATTTGGTAAGAAAAATGAGTGTTTTGTGAAGGGAAGTTGCAGAATGTTTTATTTTCATATAATGGGAGGAGGGAAAAAAATCAAAAACAAACAGACAAACCAACCAACCTGTCTCCCTGGAGGTTCTGGGATGCTGATGTGGAAACACTCGGCTGTGCCTGGGTGCAGATAGTGATGCTGTGGTGAGGTTCCTATAGCTGCTTGCCCAGCCCATCTCAGGGAAGGACTCAGAATGGCCTGTCTCCTTCCTGGGTACAGATTGTCCAGATTATTTGAGATAATGTGTTTTTGGATCTCAGATCCTTATCCTCTATCTGGCTTAGAAGTAACTCATTACATTTATGTGTAGGCAGAGTTTGTATTCTAAACCCTGCTTTTGCCGTTGGTTCCCAACACCAGATTCTAGATGGCTTGGAGTCTGTGTTGCAGATACGAACGGCTAATGATACCCACGATGGGGAGTTATCATTATACCATTGGGACTGTGAGTGATAGTCAGAGCTAGAGACTCATGCATCTGCCACCTCCGGCGAAAGCCTACAGTGATGATCGCCCGTTTGATCTCTAGTCCCTTTATCTTCTTTATCCTTAAGAAAGTGTTCTGAGAATTCTAGAGTGCCAGGGGATATAGGTCAGGATTGCTTGAACGCAGGTAAAAGAAATCCCTTTCTAGAAGGCCCGAGTTCTGCTCCAGTGAGGGACAAACCATGCCTATGAACCTCAAGGTCAATCACACAGCCTTTGTGACCTGTCTGGAGGATATGCAATGAAAACTGACCAGTCTGCATCAGGTGCCGAATGCTTCAAAGTAGTTATATATATGACTTTATTTGGTCTCTGTAACATGTCTGTGATGTAGGTGCCATTATTAGCACCATAAAATTCTTTATCTTACCGTGTGATACAGGGTTTTAAAGGTAATTTTCATGCAGATATCATTTATCTTTATATTAAGATGGAATTAAGGCAAAGAGGTTAGCGTGTGTGGACAGACAGCTCCTGGACGGTGGTTATAGCACATAAAGTGGCAAGAGCTTGACAAGTGTTAGCAGAAATACCCTTTAGCACAGTAGAGCGGGCCTCGTCAGGGAAGCCACACTGCCTGATGGGAGGACATGGCTGTGATGTCATCTGTAACTCCGGTGTCTAGCATGGAACCGCGAGTGGCTGTACCAAGATTGGGACTGCAGGTCAGGTAAGTAAAGGCCTCGTTTGAACAGTGTCCGTTGTGAATGACTTCAGAACTGGGGTGGAGGCCTTGCAGTATCCCACCTTCCAGGGGTTAGAAACTGTCTCTTTGACCTCTTCCCCAAGTGCACTTTTCCTCTGGGCTCCTGGTTGGACTGTTTTTGGATCAGCTCCATAGGCTGCCTTGCTTAATTAGTACACATACATCCATAGCACCTGTGGGATTATTTCATTATTGAGGTTTAATGTACTAGTTCAACTTTCTTAGCTTTGGCAGAGGAGACCATCCTGGTCGTCTGCAGAGATTGTCAATTAAAACTAGAAAATGGGGGGGGGGATACAAATCCAACTTGGAAGTTCCCAAAGGACACAAACCAGTTGCATCTGGTTTATGGCCCCTTCCCTGTTGCTTCTCCCCAAGGAAATGTCCTTCAGGCCCTTTATTCCCTAACCATTCTTGGGTTTGGTTGCTCAGTGGGCCAGAATATACAGCTCCATTTCTCCTGGGGCTTGTATCAGCCATTCACAGAAACTATATTGGCCAAGGTTTCAGAGAAATAGACCCAGTAAGGGATATACACAAAGAGAGTTATTACAAGGAGTTGGCTTGCACCATTGTGGGGACAGGCAAGGAGAGTTGGAGATACAGAGAGAACTTTCTGGAAGGGAGCCAGCACCCATGAGCATGAGCTAAAGCTGACCCCCACAGCTGGAATGTCTTTTCCCTCAGGACAGCCCCCTTCTAGGCTCTTAAGGGCTTTCCACTGCCAGGACCAGGCCATCTTAATGACCTAGGACAGTCCCTTCCTTAAAGTCAATCCATTTTGGACTTTAGTCACACCTACAATACACCTTCCTAACAGCATGCAGGCGTGGGTATGGTGAATAATGGGACCGTAACTATACAGGTCACCTACAACTGTGGCAACACCTGACAAGGGAGCTTAAGGAAGGCAGGATTGATTTTGGTTCGGTTTGGCCGTCTGTGATGAGGAAGGTATGGTGGCAGGACCGTGAGGCAGCAGGTCATGTGCAGCCACGCTCAGGAAGCAGGGAGATGAATGCCCCCACTTGCTTTCTTCTTTGATTTGGCCCAGAGAACCCAGACCATGGATTGAGGATGACTCCTTTCACCTCAGATAACCAGTCTAGAAAATCCCTCACAGACATGCCCAGAGGGCTGTCTCCTGGTGACTCTAGACCCTGTTGAGCAGCCAGCATTAGCCATCACGTAGCAGAGCTAAGCTTACCTATAGAACGTGCTGTGGTGTCCGTCTTTACCCCACATTGCACCTCCTGGTTTTCTTGCAGTCTCTGTCCATTGTGGGTTCAAGTCAACCATTTTCAAGTCATTGGGTACTTGGGGATGTGTGTTGACTCTAACTTGGTTTCCAGCCAGATAGTTTGTGTCTGAAATAGTCATTCCTGCCTGTCCCTTCCCTTCTCTTTCCTCTCACTTTTCCTCAGGCAGCAGCGGAGGGAGAGTCAAAGAAACAATACCGAAGGCGCGAAGAGTCAGGAAAGGGCAGTGGCGCCTTTTGTAAAGCTTCCCGCTCGAGTCCTCTCTCTGCCTTCCCCAAAGTTTGCCCACCCAACCTTGGCAGATGGCTCAGCTCTTTGCTGATCTGGAGGCAGATTCCCTCACCAGAGGGAGATGGCCTTTTCTGGACAGTCAGTGCCCACTGTCCTACATGGGAAGAACATGGTTTGGGGAGTCCAGCAGTTTTGATGTGTACGTGTGCTTTGCTACACTGTGTGATCTGGCTCTTCAGGGCTCAGAGCTCCCTTCAGTTGCCAAACCTAAGTCAGACTCCATGTAGGATCTACTTAGCAAGAATTCACATCAAGGCTGTGTGACTGTTTTCTCCCAGTGTTCTGTTGATGTGGGGCCCAGAGTTGAAGGAGGTTTGACTCCACCCCACAGGGTCTGCCCGTTTGCTGACTGACTGCTCCCTAGTGCTGGGATAGGGAGAGCTCTGGCTGGAATGAGTCTCGGTTCTATTGTCAGCCCTACCAGCTCTGTGGCTTGGGTAGGTCCTTCACCTGCTTTGAGCCTTTATTTCCTGTGAAATAGAGAGATTACCAGCATGAACAAGGAAGACCTCTATAAAGGCCATTCTAAGATCTTGTCTGCTGTCTGGCTTTTGTAAAATTCAGTTAGTACCCTTGAACTTGGCTTGGCACATTAGATGTAAAATAAAAAAGTCCTCCATAGTAAGAGGTTCCTAGAAGCATACATGGAGGGCAGCCACAGCTTGAGGAGCATGGTAAATATCAGTCACAGAGTCAACATCCAACAACAACTCCTCCATGTCCTCTGCCTTTGCTAATGCCCCCCCTGCTAAAAAAAAAAAAAAAAACACCCTTTAGGTGGCAAATATACTTTGAAATTAGGCTCAAATAACTCTTATTGTTGATTTTTATTTGTTTGTAACAGGATTTTACAATCAGTCCTAGCTGGCCTGGAACTCACTATTGTAGATCAGGCTGGCCTCAAACTCATGGGGATCCACCTGAGTTTGCCTTCCAAGTGCTGAGATTAAAGACATGAGTTACCATGCCTGGCTAGTCCCTCCTAATATCTTGTGACAGAAGGTGAGGAAGGGTGAACTCAGAAGCTTGGGGGTTATGTTATAGGCTGAGGAGTATCTGGGCTAACCTGCGGTTCTTAGCTGATTATTTTGGGGTGGGACGAGAGGGTGCTGGGCTAAAGCCTGACCTTCAGATCTTGTGTGAGATATTCTGCCTCTCCTTGTATCCATACGTCCTTACGTCCACCTCCATTCTTGTGCTGCTTCTGTGGGGGTTTGCACATCGCTTTCACGCTGGCTTATGTTCAGGTTTGGACGTGCTGGTATCCAGGGCAGCATCAGCATTTTCTTCATGCTGTGCACAAGCATGTGGAATATGAAGAGCACAGAGCCGTCTCAATCCTCAACATCTTACATTTCAGGAAAAATTAAAACATCCCAAGATGGTCATGATGAATGTTTAGAGAAAAAATTAATAGTCAAGTATGTTCTAAGTCATTTTATTGGGGAAAAAAGTAATCTGGTTTAGGTTATAAAATAAAAACACACAAGAATTTTAAAAAAAGTTACATGAATTTGCATTTCCTGAATGCGTGATTGGCAACTGCTATAGTCATATGGCTCGAAAATATGTAGCTTTGCAAGTTATGAATGTAGGTTCATGGGCATGGAAGTTATTATTTCTTTAGAATAAACTCTTTCAAAACAGCATTGAATCATGACATATGTTAATAGAAAACATGTTTCAGATTGAATTTCACATCACGGGACTTTGAAGGAAATAGGCGAGTAGAGTCCTTCTGGGGATTGGGTGGAATGAACGTGTGACTTTCTTCTTTCAGAACGAATGGTTCAGTCCTCAGGGGAAGGAAATCTTTCAGAGTACTGAAGGGATTTATTTCTGCTGGACCTTGCACACAAAACACATCCCAGCATAATCTCCTTGATACCTTTCTGTGTAGGCTCTGAGGCACCCCGGGCCAATTTGCAGATCCTACTTAAACACAGAGCTAGATTCTAGGGATGGAGTCTCCTTTTCCATGTCTTCCCACCACCCCTGGAACTGAGCAAGCAGATTCCCGGCATGGCAGGAGTTTGTGAAATATTAGTGTTTTTCTGTGCTTTATATGTTTCCCCATAAAGAGCTGTGCTGACTCGGGGGCTCTGAAAGTGAAGAGGCACAGGGAAAAGGAAGTTGACGCGGGAGGGCAGAGGGGGCTAGAAGCTGATCGATACTGTGTAAGTGTGGCATCTCCACCGAAGTCACGTGAACAGGCCAAGATAGGTGTGTGAGTTTGAGCAGCCCCACGGGTCTGGAATCCAAATAGCAGGTACTCACCTACTGATAACCCAGCTCCTGTGCATCGGGGTTGAGCTGTAGGGCGGTCTCTTCTGGAGGTGGGAGTGTGTGTTTGTGCACATGTGTGATGACTCCTGGAACAGCTTTTCCTGTGAGGCCTCAGCAGGCTTTTCTTTCTCTTTGTGGAGATGTGGTTTCTCTTATTTTGCAAGACTCACTTCTTTTTAAATGTGCAAGAGGATGACTCCATCCGTGGTGTGTCTGTTCTCCCTCCCTTTGAGGCTCCTTTTCTTCACCAACGTAAGGGAGGAAACTCATACTTGATCACAAGTTTCTGACCTCCACATGCCTACCGTGGTATGTACCCCCTCACGCCCTACACCCCACACACTTCCTCACACATGCATCGTGCACACTCATAAGAACAGGAAAACCCTGTGGAGGCATGGGGAGGTAGATGTGATTTAATTCATTGTATTCACGTATGGAACTATTAAAGAACGTGTAATAAATAAAATCAGTACCAGGCCTGGTGATGTAACTCAATGGCAGAGCTCTAGTCTAGTCTACAAAAGTCCCTGGCTTCAGTCCCCAGCACCATGAAAACAAATTAGTAAATAATATTTGTGTCTCTGGCCTAGACCTTCCCCAGTTGTGCGCTGGAATCACAGATGGTAAGAATTGTAATGCAGTTTCCAGGGTTCCCACTCCCCACCACCTTGGAGTCTACATTTTGACTTGTTTCTGCCTGTTATGCACTAGTCTAAGACCACACTTGGGGAGTCACTGGCTCATTGTGTCTACTGTGTCCTAGACTAAGAGTCAGATGGGGTGGGGGGCTGGAGAGATGGCTCAGCGGTTAAGAGCATTGACTGCTCTTTCAGAGGACCCAAGTTCAATTCCCAGCACCCACATGACAATTCATAACTATCTGTAACTCCAGTTCCGGAGGATCTGACATCATCACATCAATGCACATAAAACAAAGCTAAATAAATTATTTAAAAAAAAAAAAGAGTCAGATGGGTGAATGTAGATGTGCATTCCTTCCTTAGGGTCATATTGGAAGAAGGTGTGATAGAAATCAAGTGTGATTTTTAAGTATAAGTAAATCAAAATGTAATTAATTCATGCAACATAATATTTAAACATGATAGAGAATAAAATTCATGGGATATTTTACTTTTTGTAAAAAAAAAAAAAACCTTCAAACTCTGGTGTGGATCTTCTGTCTTGTGGGTCATTTTATCTACATTTTGGATGCTTATTTATTGGTGATGTGGAGTCAGTAGTTACTCTGTTGCATACTATGTGAACTGGAATAAAGATAGCCTTCCCAGAGCCTCTGACATTCACAATAGACTGAACGTCTGCTCCCGTTTCTCTATTCCTCAATGTGACCGTCACATCTTCTTTAGCACAAAACTTATGTCAGGCACAGCATCCAGCCAAATGAATTTCAAGATTCATTCTGTCAGACACTTACTGTCTTATTTATGGACGCCACCAATCCCAAGTACTTGGGATATGTCCCTGCACAACATGGCTGAGCATGCCAGGATGAATATATCCTGTAGCATTTTAGAAAGTGATGGATACAATAGAAATAATATGCAAAGAAAGATGGGGGACCCAGAGATGCCAGAGTGGCAGGCTATTGGTTGTGTGGTAGGCTTAAGAGAGGCTGCATTCTGAGGGCAACATATGAGTGGACTTGAAGTAGAGTGTGTGAAATGGACCTGGTGGTCACCTGTGGTCCACTGCGACCTGAATGTACATCTTGGGTGCTCACCTGAGCGTATGTGTTTGGGGGTGGGGGTGGAGTCAGGAAATGGGAGGGTGAGTACAGGACTAGAAGAGGCGTTGGGCAGCCACAGCACTGCCCACAGCAAAGCCCCCTCTCCTCCCCCACTGAAGACTGAACTGACTTGGGGGGAAGCTCAAGAGAAACTGTGCTGCACCCCCTGGGCCTCCGAGTCAGCTGAGATCGGTGCTAAAACGAAGAAGCTCACTTCCAGGAAGACGCTGTAGAGGTTGGCAAGGACTCGGCCTTTGCTCTGGCCTGTGAGCTCAACTTCAAGGCATGTGTGAATCTGCTTAGGACTTGAAGAGTTAAAGCTCAAACACAGGTGTGGAAACAAGAGGGCTGGATGCCTCCTTTGGTTTTTTTTTCGTGTACTTTTGGATGAGGTTATTGAATCTGATCCAGAAAAAATAATAAACTTGGCTCTTGTAGCCTCGTTGTAAGTTCTTGTAATAAAACTCCCAGCCTTGGCAGATAGAGTAATGCTCTGCTCTTTAAAAAAAAAAAAAAAAAGTCTGGTAGCATAACCAGCATTTAAAATACCAATGCTGTGCGCAGTTCAAGCAGGAAAGAACGTTCTAGTGAGGAAAGGTCTCAGGTGCACATTGGCCTCCCGGGATTTGTCAGACCATTAACTACTTGGTGACTGTCCCTTCAACAAACCCTTGCTAAGAGTCAAGGTCCTTGGAGCTTGGTGTTCCTCAGATTCCCACAGGAAGACATCTGTCATGTCAGGGGGGTTGGGTTTTAATTAGAAAGCAGGAGGAAAGTTCAGTGCACTGTGGGCGGAGACGCAAAACTGCTAAGTATGCTTTAATAATTGGTTTTTAGCTGGAGTTATTAGGTGAGAAATCAAATCATTAGCTTTAAAGCCTAGCTGAGGGTCACTTTCTGGGGAGGTGGGGGAAGCAAGAAGCTCTGGCAGCTGGAGTGAGGAAGAGTCGTCTCTCCCTGTCAGTAGCACAGGGAGATTTCCATCAGTGATTTTTAACCCTACCTGAGCTGTGCACTGTGCCAGGAAAGAGACTCAGAATGGACACACGCTTCCTTGGCCCTTGGTGCTGTTCTTTGTCAAGGGAAGGTGGTGGGTGTGTCAGTACACAGGAGCTGTTGTGTGAGAGGGGGGACGGGCAGGGGCATGTTGGTGACTAGTGGGCAACTAAGTCCTGAAGAGAGCGGGGCTTGGGAGGCTTCACAGAGAAGGGGGTGGAAGGCAGGTGAGGGGGCACCGCACGGAGGTCCAGGTGAGGGGGGCACCGCACGGAGGTCCAGGCGAGGGGGGCACCGCACGGAGGTCCAGG
>CABHPQ010163172.1:642-36236 GCA_902168405.1 Peromyscus aztecus | reverse complement strand
ATATATATATATATATATATTCATAAATGAATATTGACATTCATTTGCTCCCCAGTCCTTCTGTTGGGGATACAGAGATTGAACCTAACCCCCTCCCCGCCCTCCCTATATGTGTAAGACAAGTACTCTACCACTGGCCTCTATCCCCGGGACATTTAATTTTTTTTTTTAATTTAAGGAAGTGTCTACATTGTCACATCTGGCATTACATTTAGGACTTCCCTGTACCATGCTTTTTCTTTTGGGCCACCAACCAGCTCCAAAATCATGACACAGAAACTTATTATTAGTTATGGATGCTTGGCCTTATTTTAGCTCTTATTTTAATCTGTTTCTCAGGGACTCTTTACCTTTCTTTCTTTCTATCTTAACTTTCCTGCTGTCTCTATGTCTGGCTGACTGGCAGCTGCCTGGCTTCTGGCCCTGGACATGTCCCTCTCTATCTCCTCCTTCTCTTCTTTCTGGTTCCTCTTCCCTCATTCTTAGATTCCTGCTTCTGCTTACTCTCTGCCCACCAGCCCTGCCTGTCCCTCTCCTGCCTAGCTATTGGTCATTCAGCTCTTTTTTAGACCAATCAGGTGCCTTAGGCAGGCAAGGTGAAACAGATGCAACACATCTTTACATAATTAAACAAATGCAACATAAACAAAAGTAACACACATTTACACAGTTAAAGTAATGTTCGTCAGCATAAACAAATCTAACACATCTTTGCCTAGTTAAAGTAATATTCCACAACACTTCCCTTTTAGACTTTGGGGCTGTTTAATGTTGTGTGTAGCTGTATAAACTTGCAGTTTAACAGAGTACTACAATACACCAAAAGAAAAGAACATAAGGCCTTTTTTGAGCTCTGACTTAACAACTATCTAGACCACATCTGTTTGAGGCCCTGTGCCTCCCTGTTCCTCAGAAAGGGCCTATGTCTTGTTTAACACTGCTGTCCCTATCAATGGGACATGTGTGGTGAGACAGGAGATAACAACTCAGCTGTTTCCTGCCCTCCATCGGTATATGGCACTCCTAGATCCCCATACACAGAAATGCCAATGGACCCATAACGTGTAGAATTCAGCAAGGTTCCAGACAAGTGCTTGGGAAGCAGGTTACATGTACAACAGGGTAGGCAGAAGTGCTGACAGTCCCAGGAGGCCGTGGTCTCAGTTAAAAACAGAACTTACTTTGAACACACGTAACAGCATTTTTTCACTAGTGTAGACTGTTAATCAACCATTGAATTACTTCTAGGAGTGGTGTTTCTACTGTACTGGAAGAACAAAATATACAACCACGTGACCGGACCAAAAAATAACACTTGTTTAATTCCTGTGACTTTCATGAGCTAAGTATTCATATGTTTGCATGCATGGTACAATATGAGGGCCAATACTAAACTGCACGCTAACTACATAACATTTTAACTTTACTTGAATGGCACTAAAAAGCATTTTTTAAAAAACTGGAAAGAGAGCTTTTTGTCTAGAACTTGGTATTACCTTTTGTGTCACTATGACAAAGTAACTGACAGCTAGTTTGAGGGGCTGCAGTCTGTCATGGTGGGAACGGAGTGGTATCAGGGGCAGGAGATGGCTGGTCACACTGCATCAGTGCACGCAATGAATGCTGCTGTTTGGTCCACATCTTTTATGCAGTTCAGGATCCTTGTAATGGTGCCACACGCTTAGGATTGGTTTTTGGAACTCTGTAAATCTAATCTAAACCATCCCTCACAGACAGGCCCAGAGATGGGTTTCTTTGGTGACTCTTGGCCCTGTCAAGTTGACATTAGTCACTGTCATAATCTTACATTCGCCTTTTTAAACAGGAGCTTGCATTTTCATTTGTACCCTACAAATTTTGTAGCTGATCCTGTCTTCAGGGCTAGAAATAGGTCTGGTAGTGTTCTGCTCCTTTTATTTTTTCTGTTTCTTTCATAAATGAACAGGATATGGAGTCCATGCAGATCAGGGGCTCTAGGAAGACTGTCTGAATCACAGGTCAGAATCTTACTGTATTCCTTATCCTCAAACAGCACTTGTCATCATGTCCTTCGTGCCCTTGGGAGAGAGCACATGCTTTTGGCTTCAAATGGCATTAGCAATGTAGAGATGCTTGAAACTCTGCCAGTTGGTCTTATCTACTTTTGAGATGCCCAGGTTAATCGCCTATATACTTCCAAAAGTTCTGTGACTGGGCTGGGTGTGCTGGCATTCACCTATATTCTCAACATGAAGGCTGAGGCAGGAGTGTGTGGGGGCAAGTTCAGGCTACATAGAAGGTTTGTCAAAAAACAAAATTTAGAGGTGGGATATGTTCCTTGGGGCCAGTGAGACAGTTCAGTGGGATAAGGCACTTGCCAGAAAGCCTGATGACAATCTGAGTTCAGTCCCCAAGAGCTATTATGGTAGGAGAGACCCAGTTCCCACAAGTTGTCATCTGACCTCCGCATGGGCATCGGGGCATGCATATACCCACACACTTGTCCACAACACAAATGAATGTAATTTTTAAAAAGGTACATTCACTATTGAAGGTGTAATCCAGGAAAGAAATGGGCTCCTTGTTGTATAGTTAAATGTAGAACTCAAAGGTTATTATATCATCTGTATACTTAACTTATTATATCATCAACCTCTTAACTACTGAACTGTATACCTATCCAAGAAGGAGTTTAGATCAAGTTATACTATAGGACATGCTATAGTTTGGAGTGAAGCTCTTGAGTGTAGCAGAGACAAGTCAAGCGGCCCATCAGTGACTATAACTTCAATGAGGGGACAGTGCCAAAGCCACCCATTTATCCTAGATCTGCCATACACAACCCTACACATTCTTAGGTGTTTCTTCAAGTATTGCAGTTGTTCTCAACCTGTGTGTTGCGACCCTCAAACCAATGGAAAACATATTTACATTACGATTCATAACAGTAGCAAAATTACAATTATGAAGGCTGGGCAGTGGTGGCGCACGCCTTTAATCCCAGCACTCAGGAGGCAGAGCCAGGTGGATCTCTGTGAGTTCGAGGCCAGCCTGGGCTACCAAGTGAGTTCCAGGAAAGGCGCAAAGCTACACAGAGAAACCCTGTCTCAAAAAACTAAAATAAATGAATAAATAAATAAATAAATAAATAAGTAAAAATAAATTACAATTATGAACTAGCAGCGAAATAACTTTAAGATAAAGAATCACCACAACACGAGGGAACTAATTGTATTAAAGGGTAGCAGCACTGAAGTATTGCCCTTTTTTTCCCTCGGTTACCAAATAAACATATTAATAGGCCTTTCCAGTTTATCCTCTACGTTCCTTTTCTCCATTTTGGTGCTTTGGGCCATATTCTAGGTGATTTCTTAGGATATGCAGTCTACTAGCCATCCACTCTCTTTTTTACTTCAATATATTTTCATCTCTAGAAATTGTTTTCATCATCTCCCCTAAGGTCAATCTCCGTACATACTACTTACTCTTGTGATCTCTTAATTTCATTCTTCCAGTAAATATTGTTTTTTTTGTTTTGTTTTGTTTTGTTTTCTCGAGACAGGGTTTCTGTGTAGTTTTGCGCCTTTCCTGGAGCTCACTTGGTAGCCCAGGCTGGCCTCGAACTCACAGAGATCCACCTGGCTCTGCCTCCCGAGTGCTGGGATTAAAGGCATGCGCCACCAACGCCCGGCACTCTTCCAGTAAATATTGGTGCTCGTCCTGTGTGCAATGCACTGTTCTAGTTGCTGGAGTTATACTGATGAAATAAAACAAAACCTACCCAGACATACATACAACACAGTGAGAAATTATAAAAGTTAATTAAAAAAAAAAAAAAGCTTTGTTGTGTCTGTGCACGATAGACGAGTCTGAGCACATTTGAAGGCCAGAGGACAACTCTTGGAGTTGATTCCCTTCTCACCACGGATTCCAGAAGTGGAGCTCAGGTTGTCAAGCTTGTATAGCAAACTCACTGAGCCACCTTGCCTGCCCTCAAGTCGTATTTGCAGCATAGTGTGCACTAACAAATGGAAACTGAAAGCGCAAAGGAGAAAGTAGAGATGGGAGAGGTGTGGTTGACTTTTTGAGACAGGATCTTGTGATATATCTCAGCTGGTCTCAAACTCATGGTCCTCCTGCCCTGGTTTTGCCAGGTGCTAGAAAGGTGGGACTTTAAATAGGGTGGCTGTTTTGCATCCTCTGAAAATTCTAGTTAACTCAAGGCTTGGGGATTTGATGTTTCAGCTCAATACAGAGCCTGCTTCACTGTCTGCAAAGCTTTGGATGTGAACTATTTGGTTGACCCAAATCTTCAGCAAACTTCACTTTTTGTGTTAGTGAATCTGAAGAGGTTATCAAAACATGGCTTCTGGAGGCCCAGCATGGTGTTACAAATCTTTTTTCTTTTTAACTGTACATTAACCATTACAGGCTAGGCAAGTCTCGAATGGTAGCCTTTCTCCTGATCTTTCGGTTCCTTCAGTCTTCTGAGGGCAGACTCGATTGTGACAGCTGAAGTGTTGTTGTAGGTTCAGGCCCTCCCAGCCACCATTGCCATGGAGAAACCACAAAGCCAGATGCCAAGGGTCTCTTCATCTATTTTTTTTTTAAAGATGAATATATATATTTATAGGGTACTCTGCCCACATGTATGCCTGCAAGTAAGAAGAGGGCACCAGATCTCCCAGGTCTCTTCATCTTGGTCTTGCCACAGAGGAGCAAGTGAAGTTGGTGTGCCGGCTGATTTCAATTTTCTTCGCTTCGCTATTTTCAGTAGGGAGCCACCATAGCAGGTCCATATTTCCCAATGATTCCCAACCTTCTTGGTGCGTTTAGCAATGTTGCCAGAACCTACAGCCAAGCCTGGAGAGGGGTGTTGCAAATCTTTAATCCCAGCACATGGTAAACAGATGCAAGATGATCTTTGTGAGGCCAGCCCAGTCTACATATCAAGTTCTAGGACAGCTTAGACTACAAAAAACACATGCTATATCATGTCACTCAAATTTTAAAACTATATGTATCTTAGCTGGTGGTGGTGGCACATGGTAATTCCAGCACTTGGGAGGCAGAGGCAGGCAGATCTGAGTTTGAGGGTACCCTGGTCTACTGGGTGAGTTCCAGGACAGTCAGGGCTACAGAGAAACCCAGTCTTGAAAAAACCAAAAACGACAAAAACTACATGGACCTTTAAAAACTCAACAAAATTCACGCTTGTACTTTCCTGGCTACCCTTTCTTCCTCTGCCCCATATGTGATTGTGGCCCACACATGGGTGTGTAGAAGATGCACCTGAAAGGAAGCCGGGGAGAGCATCAAGTGTTCTAGCATTCTTCACCTTATTCCCTTGAGGCAGTCTCTTCAGGATTTGCAGCAATCCCAGAGTCTCTGGTTTCTGCCCAGCAAAGCATTGGAATTATAGGCATGCATGTGGCCATGACTAGCTTTGTACATGGGTGCTGAGATATCGGGGACTATGGGGGCCCAGCCCCTTGACAGTCCCCTCCCAGGGGATGGGAAGAATCTACAACCAGCTAATAATTAATCTTTGATGAAAAGAAATGAATCTATGTACATGAAACTCCTTAGTTCATACACTTTTATTATTCTGTGATAGTTCTCTCTCTGCACAGCTTCTATTCTGCCCTCATGTCTAGTTCCTTTCTTGCCTGATTTCTCTCTATATTTATCTACTGTCCCCTCTAGGTTCTATCTTAATTCCTTCATCTAGTTCTGTCCCTTCTAGGTTCTCATCTATCTAGTTCTTTCCCCTATCAGCTCCTCTCCCATCTCCTTCTCTCTCATCTGGGTCTTCCTCATCTTCCATCTCGTTCCTCTAGTCCTCTCTTCTAGCCCTTTAATCTAGTTCTACCCCATCTCAGTTTGTTCCTCTGAAGTTCTTACCTATCTAGTTCTTCCATTCTCCTTTCTCTTCTCTCTCCTGTGCCCTGGAAGTCCCGGTATATAAAGGGAGGGTCCGAGCTAAATTGTGTACAGCTATTTATTACTTAATGTCCACCTCTCCTAGGCAGTGTCTCCTTGTGGAATTTACCTTAAGTCAGGAGACTTGCATGTGGGCTGCTATCATTGTTATTCTCGGAAGTTGGGCGCAGGTGTTTCCCGTAGTCCTTGAAAGTGGCTAAGGGAGATATCTGATTCCAGAGAAAGCCTTTCCTGAGGCTGTTCTCCAAATACCTGGAATGTGTATGTCCAGAGAGTGATCAGCCCACTGTTAGCCCTTCTCAGGGAAAAGCCAATTGGGAAAACTATGAAGGCACACATGATTTTCATAACAGAATACAGCTGATATATAACAAGCCAAGTAACACCAAAAACTCCTTGGGATTTGGCTTCCTCTGGAGGAATTCCCTGATTCCTTTAGTGACTCCAGGTAGTGACTTTACCATAACCAGCTGAGTTCTCATGATATATTCCTGCAGGCTGCAGCACTGAGATCAGTCTGAAGGCTTGCACAGCAAGCATTTTTACCCACCAAGCCATTTCTCCAGCACAGTCCTAACTCTTCCAATGCATCCATTACCGAAGCCCAAAATATAGCCTTGACCCCATGAGACCTAGTTGTTTATCTCACTAAGCCAATAATACCTTTTAGAAAAGGTGGTAACTTGGGCTGAAGAGATGGCTCAGTGGTTAAGAACATGTATTATTCTTGCAGTGGACCCGAGTTGAATTCCCAGCACCCACATCAGGCAGCTTACAACTGCTTGTAACTCCAGAATCAGAGGATGGTGCTAATCTTAGATACATGCACATATACAAACCCACATGTACACATAAATAACAGTACATATTTTTTAAAAAAGGTGGTAACTTACTACATAGCCTCATTCTTCAACCTCCTCTCTCCTCCTCTGTTCTATTGATGACGTTTCCACTCATGTTACTATGGCCTAGTTATACAAGAAAGTATGTTCTATGGCTACTGAATTCTTAAAAAAAAAAAAAAAAGCGTATCGTGTGTGTAGGTTCATGCAGAGGTAAGAACAGCTTTGAAGAGTTGTTCTTTCCTTCCACTGTAAGAGTCCCTGGAATTGAATTCAGGTCATCAGGCTTGGTAACTGAACCACCTCACCAGCACTATTCCTGAACTTGAATCCATAAGATATCAAATTTCAGTAACCATGAACTTAAAATATATTTTTTTGTGTATGAGTGCTTTGTCTGCATTTATGTCTGTGTATCACTTTCATGCCTGGTGCCTTCAGAGGCCAAAAGAGAGCATTGGATTCACCGGGGCAGGAGTTAGACAGTTGTAAACTACCACGTAGGTGCTAAGAACTGAACCTGGGTCCTCTGGAAGAGCAGCCAGTGCTCTTAACCACTGAACTGTCTCTCCAGCCTAGAACTACTTAGCAAATGATGTTCAAAATGCCTCAGATATCATTAAATTGACTTCCTTAGGGTAGGTATGCTATTTTACACATAAGGAAATTAAAAGTATAATAATATGAAATTATGATGGTTTGAATAAAAACGACCCTTAGGAGGCTTAGATATATTTGAATTTTTAGTCACCATGGAGTGGTATTATTTGAAAGGATTAAGTGTGACCCTGTTGGAGGAAGTGTGTCACTGGGAGCAGGCTTTGAGGTTTCAAAGGCCCAAGCCAAGCCCAGAGTCTGTCTCTCTGTGCTCGTGGATCAGGATGTAGCTCTCGGCTACTGCTTCAACGCCTGCCTGCATGCTGCCATGCTCTCCACCATGATGATAATGGAGCAAGCCTCTGAAAGGACCCAAATAAATGCTTTCTTTTCTAAGAGTTGTCTTGGTCATGACTCTTCACAGCACATGACCAAGAACAGTGACTAAGACAATATCCAAGGCTACATGGTGGCAAGCCAAGATTTAAGTTTAGTTTAGGTATACAACTGACACTTAAGTCTCCACAGTAGCTTACTTCAGTTAAAGCAATAATTACAAAAAGATATGGTATAATTTTATTACTTCCAACTTGTTTTCATCACAATAAAAATAACACAGCTTTACAAAAATAAATTTTTATTAAAAGCAGTAAAGTCTGAGCAGGAAGACAGTACAAAGAATGTAAACAATGTAAACATCACTACATTCAGCTCAGCCTGATTGAATGCTGAAAAACAAGTCTAAATGCTCTATGTGCCCTTACTAGCAAGATACATTAATTCTATTTTACAAAGACAACATATTCTAATTTTTACTAGGAAAAAATATTTATCGAAGTCGATCCCAACGCCAAATGCTGGCATCATCACAGACAGCTATGAGGATGCTGCTATCCCTGCTAAAACTGGTTTGTCGAATAGCAGCACCACATTTATGGTGAGTCAGTGTTGTACACCTAGGGAAAAACATGGCAAGGGGTTAAATAGCACACACACACACACAACAGTGTTTACCTTAAAGGTGAACTGAGAAAATGTGCAGTTTAAAGATATCTTCATTAAGAACTCATTCTCAAATTTCACCAAGTTTGGTATATTTTTTGTCACCATAGTATAAATACCAGTTAATTGAAATATCAAAAAATACTCACAAAAATTAATGATTTAAGGATGACATAGGACTATAATTTAGAACGCTTCAGAAATTTCTATACTTACTTGGCTTTATGAGGATCTTCTACTTCTAAATCCCAAACATAAAGTTTGCCAACCTGATTGCCCAATGCAAGCATCTGTGTAAACATAGTTGAAAGCATAAAATTAACACAACACCAAGCACTAAGGTATTCAAGTAATCCTAAAACAGCTTCCTTGCTTAGAGAAGCAAGCCTCAGCTCCAGCCTTGATGGTCCTCTTGACTAATTCTTGCATCTTATGTTACTGATTTGTAAGTAGGAATAAGAAAGAGCAGTATTTCCTTGGCGTCTTGAGAAAATAAGGCTCTGCGACATTTCACAGACGACGTTACAGTACTTTTTCTCCACTTTAGACAGCAACAGTGGGATGCTCTTCAAAGCTTTGTTAGAGAAATACTCAGTTAAATGTCTGACAAAATTGCAGCAGAATTTAATGTCTTAGATAATAGTTATTTTACCTGCTATGTTGGTTTTTCTAGAAAAAAAGCTAGGTAAGATGATAAACACATTAAAATACTGTATCTTAGGAACAGGCATTAGGAATATAACATTACCAACACCTAACTGCCCATTTCTTTTATAACACTGTAGATAATATGCAGCGCCCAGGAGGCAGCCAAAGTAATCAACACAGGACCAAGACAACCAATGTTCGAGGACAAGGAGCATGGACAGAACAGGAAAGACTAGAACGACACGGTGTTTCAGAAGACAATTCCAAACGTAAAAGTATGTGCTACCTTTTGCCAGAAATCCATAGAAAACCTCATGTACCAAATGTCACATTGGCTGTAATCAAATCGCCCAAGAATAGTCACATTAGACTCACTAGGTTTAATTTTATCTATATCATCCTCCATTTTGCCAGGTTTCCAGCATACAATGGCATTTTCACAAGACTAAAAGAGAGAGAAATAAGAGACATGTATTAGAACTGAATTTCAAAAATAAAAATCAAACTGTTTACCATTTTAGAATTGCTCAAAGAACCTGCTTTCCAGGACTATAAACTGATTGTTTATCACTAGGTCAAGGTTTACACCTGAGGACAAGAAATCTGACTAGTAAAAGAATTACACAATACAAAAGAATCATGCTATTTGAAATAGTTTCTCTTCCAGAACAAATTAAGTTCAGCTCCAGACAGGCTGGCACCCAGAGACTTGAAGAGTGCTATAGAAAACTAGAAAAATTTAGTATTGCAATAGAAGGCTTTTCAAATCTGGCCTGGCTTCCCAATCCACATTCAGGAGCAGCTCCCTGTACCTTGTTATCTACTAAGGCCTTATCCACAGTGTGGGCACCACATGGTAGATGCTTAGAAGACATCACAGGAAATTGATTAGTTCACTGAAAGGACCAGAGGTTATAAAGTAGCTCAAGACACTGATGTGGGGATAGGATCAAACAGGCTATGAAATTACACATTCCTGTAACATTGTGTCTTTGACACTTCTACTTAAAATAACCTCCCTTTGGCCATTATTCCAATCACTGTCTCAGCCAGTGGTGCACACTACCGAATTTTTGGCAGTGTGTCCAGTCTCTAGTTGATAAAAGCCAGAGATGCTGTTAAATATCAACAACCTCTCCTCCAAGCCTGGCCAACCTCAACAGTACCTAATTAACAACCCTGCCCTCTAGTTTTTAAGGGCAGCCTATTCAGTCACAGATGGTAACCCACTGAGGTCTCCACATTTAAACAGTTTAACCACAGGTCCAGAGAAAGATTATAATAAGAAGAGCCGTTTTTCTTCTCTACCATCTTCAAACTTGGAAATTCTCAAGCGAAGTGATATCTACACAAGTTACTAAGTGCACAGTAGCACTAGCCCAATGTTGCCCTTAATTTATAGTTGGAGTTTTCTCTAAAGACTCATCTTGGCTCAAACTCTTAATGTAGGCGGGCTTTGAGGTCTCTCTAGATCAAGCTTCCCTCAGTGTGACAGTCAGATAACTTCCTGTTGCCTGCAAGATGTAGGTCTCTCAGCCACTTCTCCAGCACCACATCTGTCTGCATGCCGCCATGCTCCTTGTCATGATAATGAACTGAACCTCTGAAACTAAACAAGCCACCCCAATTAAATGTTTTCCTTCTAAGAGTTGCCGTGATCATGGTGTCTTTTCATAGCAATAAAAACCCTAACTAAGACCAACAGAAAGGCCCCACAAAAGTCTGCTGTTCCAAGCCAGAGAACTAAGACAGCAGCAGCCTAATAGAACAAAAATAAAAACAAAAAATGTTCTACTCCCACCAAACATCATAGGAAAAGAATCTGTGGAACCACTTCCATTTAAACCTGCTTTTAAGAAATCATTCCTTAGATCTTAACAAAGTACATCC
Source organism: Peromyscus aztecus (assembly GCA_902168405.1). Lineage (NCBI taxonomy): Eukaryota > Metazoa > Chordata > Mammalia > Rodentia > Cricetidae > Peromyscus > Peromyscus aztecus. The sequence goes on along the minus strand of CABHPQ010163172.1, from coordinate 25,335 downwards.
CTGGCTCTCCTTACTCTTTGTAGTAATGTGCTAGCTCTCTCTGGCCTGGCTAGTATCACAGAAGGACCGGCAGCCAGGACATCACAAACACCCACTGGTAAGTGTACAACAGACTATCCATAGAGCCAGTAAGTAGAGGCCACTAGGTAAGCAGTGAAAAGGTATCCCTCTCACCTCCTTTAAGGTGGTGTCAGCTGAGGCCCTGTGGGAAGTCTGAACTTCCTTCACCTGGCAACTGCAAGGCAGAGCTACACTGCTCCCTTCCACAGCTGAGAAAATAATAAAGGAAGCCCGCTAGCAAGAGAGGATCTCAAGACCCAAGGGCCAGCTCAGTGATGGAGTGCTTGCCTAGCAGGAGTGAGGCCCTGGGTTTGATATCTAGCACCACAAACAAATGGCAAGCTGAATGACAAAACATTCTTTCCTTCCTTCAACAGCTTTCGCCAGCTGTTCTGTCCCATCAACTACTAACTAATGTTATAACTAAAATTAAAACGTAACTGATGGGCTCAACAAGAGAGAGGAGAACCAAGGATTTTAAGGACAACCCAGTAGAATAGTAGTATCTAATCTGAACAAAGAGGGACAGATGGAGGAGGAGGACAGGGGCCAAACAACAACAAATCTAACAAAAATCTCAGTGCTAGAGTATGGACAACAGAAGGCCAGCACTGTGTGTAAAAAATATCTAGTATTTCATTAGTGTCTCAAAATGAGAGAAGAAATCAGGGCTGAAAAAAATCTGAATCATTGGTGATGTAGTTCAAGTATGAGACAACCTATTTCTCTAATATATAAATCTACTACAGATTCAAGATCAATGAACTACAAATAAGGTAAATCAAAGTAATGCCCATCTAGCCAAATCATACTCAAACTTGAAACTAAAATATAGTCCTATTCAGTCCAAAAACTAAAGGAAAAGGAAAAACTCTGAAAGCAGTTAGGACAGTTATGGGGGGGGGGGGGAATTAACTACAGAATTTCACATCAGAAGCCACTGGGGCCAGAGAAGGGGCAAATATTTTCCAAGCATTGGTGGTGGTGGTGGGGGGGAGTTGGGGAGGGAGAGGAGTAACCATGAAGCCAGAAATGTGTATTTAGTAAGTACACTCTTCAGGAATGAAGAGGAATATGAATCTTTCAATAGCAGACCTCTAAATGAATGCCTGCAGGAAGCTTCCTGAACAGAAAGGAAATGACTTAAGGTGGCACCCTAAAACTAAGGAAAGGAAAGAGAAAAGACAAAAGCAGTCAATATAATGCTCTGTTTCCTGAGATTTCTAAATTATATTTCACTGCAAAAATTACACTATCCAATGTGGCTCTCAAATATTAATGAAATAGTTAAGATAATTCCATTAGATTGTAACCTGGGGATGAACTGTTGAAAATAAAGGGCTCTACACTTCCTTTGATTGCTAATATGCCAATATATGGTAGACTGAAGTTACATACATGAAATAATACATCTGAAGCAACCTCCAAAACTGCTACACAAAGAAATACACATAATTACATAATAATGCCATATATGGGCCAGCAAGATGGCTCTGCAGGTAAAAGTCCTCAATGCACTAGCCTCACAACCCCAGTACAATGCCCAGATTCCATGCAAGAAGAGAACAGATCTCTGAAAGTTGTCTTCTGACCTCCACACACTGCAGCAGCAGACAAGCACCTGCGCGCGCGCACGCGCACACACACACACACACACACACACACACACACACACACACACACACGCGCGCGCGCGAATAAAAATTAAACCAAAAACGCTATACATAAATAAAAAGGGGATTCTAAAAATGTTACATTTCAGGCATGGAGCTCATGTCTATAATCTCAGTACTTGAGAGACTGAGGCAGGAGACTTCCAAGTTTCAGGTTTGCCTGGGCTACATAGCATGTCCAAGGCTGGCCTGAGTTCATGGTGAGACACCCTGTCTCAACAAACAAGGAGAAGAATTAGAAGAGGAGGAGGAGAGAAAAGAAATGAAGAGGAGGAGAAAGCCCCCAAACAAAAAACGAAACAGAAGGAGGAGGAGGAGGAGGAGGAAGAAGAAACCAGCCCCAAACAAAATGAAGCAAAAGGTTCGAATAACCTACAAGAAGTACACGGTGAACTCAAGAAACAGATAGGATAAAGACCAGGAAATACTGGATTTAATGTTCAGCTCTTTGGGGGCTAACAAACAATATAAAGTGGCAGAAAGAGTTTAAAAAGATAAGGTCCAAATAAATAAAGGGTTGAGGATGTAGCTTGGTGGGAGAGCACTTGCTTAGATTCAGTCTTAGCTACTACTCAATACTGACTACTCAATACTGAAGTCAAGGTAAAAGGTTGGGGAAAGATCACAAATATGAGCTGAGTGTGGAGACTCATGTCCGAAATTCCAGCACTCAGGAGACTAAGCCAAGAGGAATGCTAAGTTTGAGGACAACCGAGACTATACAGCAAATTCCTTTAATACTAGGCCTTGGGGGGCAGACGATGTAGAGTAGTCCAAGGCCAGCCTGGTACACAGTGAGTTCCAGGACCCTGTCTCAAAAAAAGGAAAGAAAGAAAACCAAAACAAACAAGAATGTACATGGTGGGGGCTGGAGAGATGGCTCAGAGGTTAAGAGCACTGACTGCTTTTCCAGAGGTCCTGAGTTCAATTCCCAGCAACCACATGGTGGCTCACAAACCACCTGTAATGAGATCTGGTGCCCTCTTCTGGCCTGCAGGGACACATGCAGGCAGAATACTGTATACATAATAAATAAATAAAATCTTTAAAAAAAAGAAAGAAAGAAAGAACTAAGCATTTTCTTAGCCAAAGGCCCTATTAAGAAGATGAAAAGCTGGGCAGTGGTGGCAAAGACCTTTAATCCCAGCACTGTGGAGGCAGAGGCAGGTAGATCTCTGAGTTCGAGGCCAGCTTGGTCTACAGAGTGAGTTCAAGTTCAGGCTCCAAAGCTACACAGAGAAACCCTGTCACAAAAAAACAAAGCAAAACAAAAGATGAAAAGATTAGCCACTAGCTGAAAGAAAATATTTACAATGTTTCTGATATAAAACGCATATTTAGAATATATAAAGAACACTCTGAGTTCAACAATAAAAATAAAACAAAAATGCCAGGTGGTGGCAGCGCATGCTTTTAATCCCAGCACTCGGGAGGCAGAGACAGGTGGATCTTTGTGAGTTTGAGGCTAGCCTGGTCTACAGAGTGAGATCCAGGAAAGGCGCAAAGCTACACAGAGAAACCCTGCCCCAAAAAAATCAATCAATCAATCAATCAATCAAACAAACAAAAACTGATCCAATTATAAAATCACCCAATGATTCAAAGAGACATCCCCAAAAAGGATATGGATGGTGGGATACCTGTGAGGGCTTTTTTTTTTTAAAAAAAAAAAAAACATTTGAAAGGGGAGACCCACTTCTAATCTGAAATTCTGAGATGGGAAGACACTTTAATCCAGATCTTTTGAGGTGTGAAGAGCCACCTTTAATCCCAGACACACTTTCTACTGGGAGCCCACGCTGGGGCCAGGGAAGAAGGAAGCCTTCTCTCGGTCTGCATGCTTTCACTCTCAATAGCAAGTCCATTCCTTCACTGGCATTAGAGTCTACTTCTTTGGGATTCTGGTGTATACTTAAGACCAGCTGAGACATCCAGCCTTGTGGACTTAAGAACTACTGGATTCTTGGACCTTCCATTCATAGGCAGACATTGTTGGATTAGCTGGACCACAGCCCGAAGCCATTCTAATGAATCCCATACATATGTGTGTATGTATTATACACACACACACACACATTCTATAAGTTCTGTTCTCTAGAGAACCCTGACTAATACAGAATGTAAAGGATGTTCAACAGCATCACTAACAGAGAATGCAAATCAAGAGCATGAGATTTTACTACACATCTATTGGAACAAATAAATAAAAATAACAGTAATATTAACTGCTGGCAATGATAAAGAAACACTGGATACTTTGCTATGAGAGTATAATGTGACATTCTGGAAAATAGTTTAGTAGTTTCTTAAAAACTTAACCATTACCCAACAATTGCTCTCCTAAGCATTTATTCCAGAGAAACAAAAAGTTAAGTCCATACAAAATCCTGACACAACTGTTCATCAGCAAGTATGCTGTAGCCCCAAACTGGAAACAACAAACACAACCAATATAATAATATGGTGTTAAATTAACTATGTGTGATGAAGCTTAGGCGTGGTGGTACACACCTTTAATCCCAGCACTTGGGAGGCAGAAGCAGGGAGAGTTTGAGGCCAGCCTGGTCTACATAGCAAATTCCAGGTTAGCCAAGGCTTCACTAGACTCTACATCAAAAATTAACTAATTAATTAATCAGGATGGTACAGTTGATACCATGCAATATGACTTAGCAATGGAAAATAAGAACTACTTTACAAGCAGCAACTTTGATGGATCTCCAGTGAATCCTATTGAGTAAATAACAATCGTAGCATTCTTGAAATGACAAAATTCATGTGACAAAAGGATAAGGAACTAAACACACAGCATCCACAGCATACAGATGTTCCTTTTTCTAGGTTTTCAAGAGCACAACAGTGTAACATAGAACTACTGATTTATAACTCCAGTTCCAGGTGATCCAATACCCTCTTCAGGCCTGAGGGAACCAGACACACACACACAAGGTACACAGACATAGATGTAGTCAAAACACTCATACACATAAAATAAACAATATATGTAATAATAATAGTAACTACTGAGACAAAGTGGAGAATGGTCATACTGAACCTCTCTGAATACCTTTTAAAGTTCCTGTAGCCTATTCCAAGATCAAGAGTTTAAGGAGGGGAACATGAAATCAATGAATCTAAACCCAAAAAGGAATGAAAAAAAAAAATTCTCACTAGGTTCTGCCTAGGGAAATGTGAAAGGCCCTGACATTCACTTCAAGAAGCCATGCAGGAATCTCTCCAACTCTGACAAGCCTGCATGATCACCCCTCTAGATGATCAACTGGAAAAAAAAAACTAAAACAAGACAGTCACCTGCTGTGGATATCACTCTGTATGCTGTGAATGTGTTGCTGTGATTGGTTAATAAAGTGCTGATTGGCCAGTAGCCAGGCAGGAAGTATAGATGGACAAAGAGAGAGGAGAATGCTGGGAACAGGAAGGCCGAGTCAGGAGTCACCAGCCAGACATAGAGGAAGCAAAATGTAAAAGTGTAAGTAAGCCACATGCCACGTGGCAATTTATAGATTACTAGAAACAGGTTAATTTAAGATATAAGAACTAGATAGCAAGAAGCCTGCCACGGCCATACAGTTTATAAGTAATGTAAGTCTCTGTGTGTTTACTAGGATCTGAGTGGCTGCAGGAGCCGGGTGGACACAGGGAAACTTTCCGTTACAGTCACTCCTCAATTCCCTGGAAGGACTGGCTCCAAACACCAAAGTCTACAGGCTCAAGTACCTTACTGAAATGGTGTCATATGTACACATACTCCCACATAATTTCAATCATGACTATATTTATGAAACCCAAAACAATGCAATTTGTATATTTTAGTTGTACTGTATTTAGTGAATGACAAGAAAAGCTCTTTGTACATGTGCAGCACAGATGCAATTCTTTTGTTCCAATAATTTTGATCAATCATAGATTAATTTAAAAAATGTGGAATCCATGGATACAGAGGGCTGTATATCTATATCTATATCTATATCTATATCTGTGAACAAGGTTAAGTAGGGCGAACAAACTGCAGCCTGTAAGCCAATGACCTCCAGGCCTGTTCTTACAAACAATGACTGACTGAGATAAACTCAAAAACATTTCTATTGGTTTTGGTTATTATTTTCACATCACTGACCCCCAGAGTCAGTCACACCTTCCAAGCTCACTTCTCTTCTTACTAGGAACTTTTTTCCTTAAATAAGTCTGCAAATTTACCAAAATATAAGACTGTAAACAGTTTCTACCTGCTACTGATGTTAATAAATTTTGTAATTAGCTGTTTCCTGCTATGCACACTCTCACTCAGACAGACAGACAGACAGACACACACACACACACAATGCAAGTACAGTTTAACTCTAGTTTTCCATACCTTGGAAAGTATCAAATCGCCTAACCATCGCACACAATCAACATAATTCCTATGTATGTCTCTGGTAGAAAAGTCAGGAAAGTGGATTTTCTGGGAAATAAACGGCCTGAAGGAAGAATGGAAATGTAAAAGTTAAAAGAAACAAAGTGTAGGTTCATATTTTTTCAGTTTGGGATTTATACACTGTGTAGTGCTCAGGAGCAAACCTAGGGCTTCACACCAATCAGGCAAGCACTCGGCCTACTGAGCTTCATTTTCCAGTTCAATTTTTAAAAGTCTACAACATATGACTATTAATTTCTCTATGTTCCTAGATAAAATGTATCGGTTAACCTGTTTTAGAGATAAAGTATCCATTTTTCATTTTTCTTTCATTATCAGCTTTCTGATACAATGTTTCACTTTTCTTTTTACACTTAGGATTTTAAATTTGGGAGAGAAGGGATGGTAAAATCACTTGCCGCACAAGCCTGGCCTGAGTTCAATGTATGGAACCCACACAAAAGGGGAGATGACAAGTGGCCGCGACAGTTGTCCTCTGACCTCCATTTTTGCTAAAATATATTTGTGAAAAAACAATGAATAACATATTCTGGAGGTGGTAAATTAAAAACACACCTAACATTTGTAATCTAGTAAGTGCTTCCATGGTGTTTGTCTGCTTTTCTTTCTTTCATTTTTTGGGGGCCACAATTCACAGCATCATCCTTGCTGGACAAGTGTTCAACCAGAGCCATAACCCACCTCTGTGATTCACTTTTTTTTTTTTTTTGGTTTTTCGAGACAGGGTTTCTCTGTGTAGCTTTGCGCCTCTCCTGGAGCTTACTTGGTAGCCCAGGCTGGCCTCGAACTCACAGAGATCCGCCTGGCTCTGCCTCCCGAGTGCTAGGATTAAAGGCGTGCGCCACCAACGCCCAGCTGTGATTCACTTTTTGTTTGCTCTTCTAGACAGGGTTTCTCTTTCTCTTACTGGAACTCAGAGATCCGCCTGCCTCTGCCTCCCAAGTGCTGGGATTAAAGGCCTGAGCCACCACTGCCTAGCTGTGATTCACTTTTTATTAATTATATAACTGTGATTGCGATCAATTAATTGCCCAAGGCAATCATGTCCTCCCTTCCCTCATTTGTAAAAAAAGCAGATTAGGCTCATCATCTCAAACTCCTTTCAAAGTCTAGGGTCTCCTGTTATGAAACAAGGTCTTTCACAGAGCCTGAAGTTAGTGTGTTCCTAGGCTGCATGGCTGACAAGCTCTATTCCCCAGCCCTGAGATCACAGGAGTCAGAACCGAGTCTGCTTTTATAGCAGTTGCTCTTACCATCCCACCAAGCTATCTTGACATGAATTCTTAACTGTTACAGCTTTAGTTGCTTTTTAGTCAAATGCATATTATCTTACTAGTTAAGCCTTTCAAAAAGACCAAGGAAACTCTGTGAAATATAATTTATACTTATTCCAGAGATCTAACAATCATTTCAAAACATAAATTTAACATTGCACCTGACATTGAAAGGTAGAAACCCTAAAAACTGTACTAATTCTTAAAAGCCAATGAGGTATGGTAAGTGCACTCCAATGCTTACTAAAGCTTGCAAAATTAACAACCTATTAATAATCAGACTTAAAAACTCTTTGCTAAAATAAAAATACAAAGTTAACAATTTAAACATATGGTGCTCAAAGTGAAATAACACATGTAAATGTGTTTATAGTGAAGTATTACTGAAAACCCATAAATACTAAAAAGGCAGTTACACCAAGACCTGAAGCACTTCAAAATAGAAACAACTGAAACATCTCAAAAAATACAGAATCTCCACCCCATGGTATGATGGAACAATACTCCACAATTTGAATTTTCTCTATTTAATGAAGGAAGCATTGTTTACAGAAAAATATCAGTATCTATCTATCTATCTATCTATCTATCTATCTACCTACCTACCTACCTACCTACCTACCTACCTATCAGCTGGGTCTCACTATGTATGTAGTCCTAACTGGTCTGAAACTTGCTCTGTAGGCCAGGCTGGCTTACTATATTCCAACTGACATAAACGCCCTTGGCTCTGCCTCCTCAGTGCTGGGACTAAAGGTGTTTACTGCTATGCCCAGCAGGAAAGTATTATATTATCATAACTATAGCTAGAAAACCAACTTGAAACCATAGTTTACTATATTGAATTAGAAATTATTATGTCTTTTCCCTTCTCTAGCCCACAATAGGTTCAGGTGATTTAAAACTTTTATACTTTTAACTTATTGAGTCAAGAACATGCACAGATAAATCAAAATAAGTGAAATGTGTCATTAAATTAGACAAAAACAATTCAAATAAGACTGAAAAAATTTTAAATAAGGGATTCCTTTGGAAAAGGTGAATCTGATGGTAGGAAAACGATACCTGCAGGTTATAAGATATTAAAGAAGGGCTAAGGCAGCAGTGGGGATTATTTCTCAATACTTGAGGGAAAGGGAAACAGCTACTCAACAGCAAAGCATCGGAACCGTCACCTGTTGGTTTTATTTGGGTTATAATCATAAGATTCCTTAATCGCATTAATCATTCTCTTTGAGTTGATTCTCCAGAGTTTAAGAGAGTGATCCATACCACAGGACATTATTTTTTCACCCAGAAGATCATAATCCTAGGAATAAAACAGAACAGTGCAAAGAAGTAAATTACAGTCTCAAATGCTCTTTCTCCAGTTTTCACCTGGTGCACAATACAGTGAGCACTGTATTTCAAACTACAATGCTAACTACATTTTGGGCTTCACCTCAACATATCCTAAGTCACACTAGTATTTTCCATTTAAAGTTTTAATTACTTTGTCACCACTAGAGTGCAAAATAAAGGCAAAAATTAAGTTACTTGAATTTACATTCATCTATTCAACTATATTTAAATATCTCCCTCTATTTTAAAAGTAAATCAAATGCTGAAAATAATCATTCTGACACAAAAAAGCTGAACAGTTATACTACTTTTCTTGTCTAATTGCAATTAAGAAACTAAAGGAAAGCCGGGTGGTGGTGGCACATGTCTTTAATCCCAGCGTTTGGGAGGCAGAGCTGAGCGGATCTCTGTGAGTTTGAGGCCAGCCTGGTCTACAGAGTGAGTTCCAGGACAGGCACCAAAACTACACAGAGAAACCCTGTCTCAAAAAACAAAAAACACACTCTCTGGAGTGATGCAAGGATCTTTCTACTGGCACTTGGAGGAGACCCGATCTGGTGTTGGTGTGGGCCCGGGGTTCTGTTTATGTCTTTCCTCAGGACAATGAGGTTCCTCTTTGGATTCGTGAGCACTGTGTCCGCCCTGTGGCTGCTGCTGAAGCCCAACATGACAGAGACCTATTGGGCCTTCATGAAAAACTCTCCCCTTCTGATGCCAACAGGGATTGAGAGCCCAATATGGCCAGCTTTGGCAAGCATTAACGTAAACCTAGGAACTGTAGTAGCCATGTGGTTGGATTCTCCAGAAGGTAATGTATCGTAACTGCTTTTTCAAGTATGTTTGAGAACATGTCACCCAGATACCTTGGAGATTAAGGATAACCCTGAAGGTCACTGACCTCCATTTGTTAACAGTAGCATGCCAGCTAAGCCTTTTCATTTTCACAATCCTCTTCAAGCTGGTGTAGTACCTACTTTTCAGGAGTGGCTCTGTGTAACATTTATTGGCCTCCTGAAATTCATTTAGCCCCCCTTTGAAGATACCTTAAAATTTATGAGCCTGAATGTAGCCATTATAAGACCATTATTTATGCTCCTTATGAGCTGCCTGTTTTTTCTTTATGGTTCTTAGTTGTTCTTTTGCAGAGCTGCCAGCCTAAGTCGTGCTGGGATCAAGAAAAATGGGCCTTGGTGGTTCGTGTTCCTAGAGTTATATCCATGCCAGTGGATGTCCACATGCTCCAGAAGAGAATTTGACATTGCTGCTGCCGTTGTTGCTGTTTCTGGGATTAACATTTCATAATTGTTTACTACAGCTAACACAGTGGAGACCCTGGCAGCAAAAGTAGCTACCACAGTTAGTTAATCTTTCATTCTATTGGGCATGATAAATTTAATTCAATAGTTTTATACACATTTCAGTTGGCTTTGAAAATTATAAATTTATAAACTCAAGTTCCATTTGCTTTTGGGATACCATCTTACAAGGACTCCAATTTGCAGTAAGGCTCATTAAGGAAGGGAATGGCTCAGTTGCCTTTAGCCTACTGGCTAAGGGTGGGATAGGACCTCTGCTGGTCTTTTCTGTGTTGAACACACAGATTGCAAGCCCAGTGCCACTTTGAGATCTTTGGCAGCAGTTAACTCTGCAGCTCACACACGATTGAGCCTGTATGATGAGTAGTCAGAGACGGGTAATACCTGGGGGGCGCTCACCAACCTAAGACAGAGCGCCTGTGTGGCCTGGGCAGATGTCTCCATGACGGGTAAGGTGACCTGCTGATGTCCCACGCAACCTAAGTCAGAAGCTCATTTTTTAGTAAAAGGGGGACCTGTAGGGTCCTGGCCCCTGTTTTGGGTAACTGTTGCCTTGCTTGCTGACCTTGACCTTGATATCCTCCCTATGCTAATTCCCTGGGGGTTCCACCCTCCTGAACACTTAAGGGAAGTTCTTTGTCTGTGTATCCTGCATAATGGGCATTAACAGCTTAGATGCAAGATTGTAAAACATCGGTAGTGAACGTCTGTCCTCCAGGGTTCTTCCATTGTGCTGTAAGCCTGTATTTAAGACCTCTTCCCTCCTTCAATAAACAGCATTCGGCATTAAATAAAAAATAAAAAATAGGGGCTGGAGAGATGGCTCAGTGGTTAAGAGCACCGACTGCTCTTCCAGAGGTCCTGAGTTCAATTCCCAGCAACCACATGGTGGCTCACAACCATCTGTAATGAGATCTGGTGCCCTCTTCTGGTGTGAAGGCATACATGCAGGCAGAACACTGTATACATAATAAATAAATAAACCTTAAAAAAATAGGAAAAAATAAATAAAAGCAAACAAACAAACAGAAAAAGAAACTAAAGGAACATGAAGTTCCACTCCTAGCTGAGGACTGCTTCTGAGAGGGAGTCAGTTCTTCAACGGTGTGGCACCTGGTATCATACTTCAGGGCAGCCCCATGCCCATGAGTAATCAGCTAACACAGCTGGACTGGGTAGGGAGAAGGAAGGGAGGGAGGAGGAGAATGCTCTAAGAGTTGTCGTTTTATAGTATATTTTGTTCATATTTACCCCTTTCCCCCAAAAAGGTGGTGGCTCACGTCTTTAATCCCAGCACTAGGGAGGCAGAAGCAGGTAGATCTCTGAGTTCAAGAACAGCCTGGTCTACAGAGTGAGTTCCAGGACAGCCAAGGCTATGAAAAGACCCTGCCTCAAAAAACAAAACAACGACAACAACAACAACAAGAGAGAGAGAGAGAGAGAGAAATAACAGTGAAGAGTTCTATCCAAGAAGATATCTATACCAACCTATTCTGTAGTGACTCAAACCTGAAAACTATTTTTACCATAACATTAGCCTTGGTGTTTATTGATTTCACCAATCTGTGTCACTACTTCTAATAACTACACTGTCAATAAGGTACCTTTAGGGTTAGAATTCTTTTTTAAAAAGATTCTTGATTCTTAAAGATTCTATTTTTAAGTCTACTGGTGTTCTGCATATATGTTTGCACACTGCATGTGTGTAGTGCCCATGGAGGAGAGAAGAGAGTATCAGATCCCCTGGAACCAGGGGTACAGAGGGTCCAGTTCCTCTAAGTCAGACTTTTTAATAAAGGACAGTTCATTTGACTTGACTCCCACATAAAGCCTGATATACAATGACACTACAACTTCTAGAAAAATCAGAGTTGACAAGGTGGCATTAGGTAGTCGGGATCCTCAAAGGTAAACAAGCCTGATTAAAGCAGTATTTTGGCACCTCTATATATGCTTCAAAGTGATTTGTTGTCTTTTTTTAAAAAACTAATTTATTTATTTATTATTTAGTCAGCGATCTGCCTGCATGTATGCCTACATGCCAGAAGAGGACACCAGATCTCATTATAGATGGTTGTGAGCCACCATGTGGTTGCTAGAAATTGAACTCATGACTTCTAGAAGAGCAACCAAGTACTCTTTACCACTGAGCCATCTCTCCAACCCAAAATGATTCATCATTAAGTAGTTAAATTAGAAAAAAAAATTGAAGAGAAAGCTTAAAAAAAAAATCAAGTTGAGTTAACATGTAAAAGCTACAATGTTAAAAACTTGAACACTTACTAAAGCTGACAGTCACTGATTACAGTGTATCAGCATAAATATAGTACATGCTTGTCTTTAAACAATCAGGACAGTGAGATGCCTACTGCCAAAGAGACCTGTTACCAAGCCTAAAAGATCAGAGTTTGGTCCCTAGAACCACATGGCAGAAACAGAGAAGAGGCTCCAACACCTTGTCCTCTGATTGCTACACAGTAAAGTGTTATAGCTTTGTACCTCCACTTTGTACTGGCTAGTCTTATGTCAACTTGATACACAAACTAGTTATCTGAAAGGAAGGAACCTTAATTGAGAAAAATGTCTCCATAAAAATCAGGTTGTAAGCTGGGTGGTGGTGGCGCACATCTTTAATCCCAGCGCTTGGGAGGCAGAGCCAAGCAGATCTCTTGAATTCGAGGCCAGCCTGGTCTACAGGAGTAAGATCCAGGACAGGAACCAAAATTACACATAGAAACCCTATCTCAAAAAAAACCCAAAACCAAACCAAACCAAAAAATCAGGCTGTAAGGCATTTTCTTCATTAGTGGGGTGGGAGTGAGTGGGTAAGGCAATCCATTGTGAGTGGTTCCATCCCTAGGCTGCTGGTCCTGGGTTCTATAAGAAAGTAGGACCAGCAAGCCATGGAAAGTAAGTCAGTAGGCAGCATCCCTCCATGGCCTCTACATCAGCTCCTGCCTTCAGGATTCTGCTCTGCTTGAGTCCTGTCCTGACTTCCTTCAGTGATGAACAGCGATATGGAAGTGTAAGCCAAATAAATAAACCCTTTCCTCGCCAACTTGCTTTTTGGCCATGATGTTTTCAATGCAGCAACAGAAACCCTAACTAAGACACACCTACTCATGTATATACACACATAATAAAGAAATATTAAGCTGGGTGGTGGTGGCGCACGCCTTTAATCCCAGCACTTGGAAGGCAGAGGCAGGTGGATCTCAGTGAGTTGAGGCCAGCCTGGTCTACAGAGCACATTCCAGGACAGCCAGAACTGTTATACAGAGAAACCCTGTCTCAAGAAACAAACAAACAAACAAACAAACAGGCCAGGCCTGCGTGGCATAGCCTTTACTCTCACTCAGGAAGAAGCAGGTTATCTATGAGTCAGATGCCAATCTGGTCTACAGAGAAAGTTCTGGGCTAGCCGGTGTTATAGTAAAACCTTGCTTGCAAAACACAAAGCAACAATTAAAAAAAAAAAAAAAAAAACAACAAAATGTCAACTATTGGTCTTGCATGCTACCCAGGAAAGAGGCACTCTAAAATTCAAGTGTAAGCACACCATAAGACTTCCTAAAAGTGAATCACTTATTTCAACTCCAAACAAAATATTTCTTATGGATAGTTAAACTTTTGTTTCTTAGTAACAGGGACAAGGTAAAATTAACTTGGTGATTTTAGATTAAATGGAAAGAAGTTGGGTCTGGTGGAGCATGTCTGTAATCCCAGCACTCAGGAGGCTGAGACAGAAGGATAGATACTTCAACACCAGCCTAAGTTACATGGTAAAACCCTATCTCTGAAACCACAACAACCCCACAAAAAGGAATGATCATGGTGCTTGTATAAAATCTGAGTCAACTCACAATGGCTCAACTTGCTCTACCTTTTTATGTGCAGTGTCAAAGTCTTTATGTCAAACAGATGAGACAACTGCCTGGCAGGCTGCACCACGCATCCACGACGGAAAGGTTCAGTGGAGATAGTCACACTATATAAACCCAAAGTCATTACCCCAACTTCAACTTACAGCACTCAGAACTTCATCTCTGTGTCCTTCCACACCTCCGAATATTGCCACAAGCGTGTCCGTTTGGATATTCCATAATCGTAAAGCATGATCTATTATAAACACAGAAAGTAAAGATCAACTTTTATCACTCATCTACTGCAAACTTTTAGTACTGCATTAATATGTGAGTGTTACGAAAACTTAGATTATGCACAATAAAGACTATCATCCATGATATATAACAACTTAAAATATGCCACATGTGGAATTAACTAGAGAAATGGTGAGGTTAAGTAAGTTCCAAGCCACATGGGGCTACGCAGTGACACTGCCTCAAAAACAAACAAAATGAAAATTACAGCAGACACGAGGATGTTGCTCAGGACATACCTAGCACACCCAAGGCCAGGGGTTCAAGCACCAGCCTGAAATAAAAAGACAAAAAATCCTCCTCCCCTTACACCTATAATCTCAGCACTTGGGGGTAGAGGGGATGTGAAGAACTGCCCTGAGTTCAAGGCCAATCTGGTGTGTGTGTGGAGAGAGAGAGAGAGAGAGAGAGAGAGGAGGGGAAGGAGGGAGAGGGAGATCCTGTCTCAAACAGTGGTGGTGGTACACGCCTTTAATCCCAGCACTCCGGGAGAAAAAGGCAGGAGGATCTCTTAAGTTCGAGACCAGCCTGGTCTACAAAGTTAGTTCCAGGACAACTAGGGCAACACAGAAAACCCTGTCTCGAAAAAACAAAAATAAACCAACAGTGGAGAGAGAAGAGATGGCTTAGCAATTAAGCACAGCTGCTACTCTTCCAGGGGATCCTAGTTCAGTCCCCAGAATCCACAGCAGCTCACAATGATCTCTAACTCCAGCTCCAGGGGATCCAATGTCTCCCGCTTCTGCCCTCATATGCACATACCCACATGCAAACATACACATCTACACATTTGTAAGGCAGTGCAGGCACAAGGAGCAACACAATGCTTTTTTTTTTTTTTAAACCAGGAAGTACTTCCAAGAGTTCACGCCAGAGACCTTAGCCATTCAAAGAATTATAACCAGGTGCAGTGGCTTATACCTGTAACCTCAGACTGAGAAGGCTGGGTTTCAAAGTTTTCTGTGGCTTTGTATCACTCTGCGATACAGACTAAGAAACTGTCTCAACTAAAAAACAAGGCAGGCAGAGTCTGAAGAAATTTTATAGGGATTCAAAAATAAAATCTTTTTAAAATAAAAAAATAAAGGCATGGCTCTTCACTGCAGTGCTTCCTTTATTATTATTATTTGTATGTGTGTGTGTGTGTGCGCGCGCGCGCGTAGGTCAGAGGGCAACTCTGTGGATGTGGTTCCCCTTCCACCTTCACAGGGTTCCAAGGATGGTCAGGCCTCCTCATCAGCCCTTTTCATTGAACACGCAGCATTTCTTATAGCATTATTGAGGCTGGGTGGCGGCAGCGGCACGCCTTTAATCTCAGCTCTCAGTTGGGAGAGGCAGGTGTATCTCAAGAGTTCAAGGCCAGCCTGGTCTACAGAGTGAGTTCCAGGACAGCCAGGGCTGCACAGAGAAATCCTGTCTTGAAAAACAAATATGATATGTCATATTTGATTATGTCACTCAATACTGATAAAGCAATATAACTGTTCATGTGAGGATAAGGTTCTAGAACTACCACAATAGAGGAAGTGAGGTTTGTTCTCTAAGTCTTGGTTTATGAGATGCTAATATAGGCTAATTTTTTCTACTAAAACCTTTTTTTTTAAATTTTATTTTCCCTTGTCTCTTTAAAACAATTTATTCCAAAACAATCTGAACTAAGGAAACATTTGTTTCTGTAACCTTACCTTTACTTACTGACAGGAGAAGATTTGGGTCTCGTGGGTGGAATTTCAGTTCATTGATAGCATTTCCATGGCCAACATAGTGCTATAACAAATTCAAAATATTTTGTTTCATATCTCAAAAGCCAATAAATTCTTTCATAAACCTTAAGAGACACAAAAGGCTGGAGATACAGTTCAGTGGTAGACCACAAGCCTAGAATACACAAGACCCAAAGTCCAATGTCCAGCAAAGCTGCCCTCTGCCTCCCAAGCAAAGTTTCACTTCAAGTTCTTCCCCACCTTGGCTACACACTAAAATGGCCCAACAAATTTAAAGAAAGGAAAATGGGACCAGTTAGTCACTATTCAGCTAAACAGCACTGTTTAAGATATCCACCAGAATGCCAATGAGCCCCAGGTTAAGAACAGCAACATCTAAAGTCTGCCTTCTTATCAGCTTCTTTGGCTTTACCTTCCTGTCTTACACTTTTCATTTGGGTTCCTTGGAAAAAGTTGTTACTCTTCAGTTAAAGATGCTCAAAGCAATCATAAGAAAACCCACCAAATCAACTAACCTGGGCTGGCTCATAGGGAGCTCAGAAACTGAACAGACAATCAGGAGCCTGCACTGAACTGACCTAGGCACTTGGCATTATGTGTAACAGTTGCGTTAACTTGGTCTTCTTGTGGGACTCCTAACAGTGGGAACAGGGGCTGTGCTGGCTTTTGGGACCCTACTCATACTGGATTGCTTTGCCCAGCCTTAATACAAGGGGAGTGCTTAGTCTTCTTACTGCAACTTGATATGCCATGTTTTGTTGATCCCCATGGGAGGCCTGCCCTTTTCTGAACAGAAACCAAGGAGAAAGGGATTGGGGGCAGGGGTGGGGTGATGGGGAGACGGGACTGGGAGGAGAGGAAGGAGGGGAAGCTTCGGCTGGGATGTAAAATAATTAATTAAAAAAAAAAAGACGCTCAAAGCAAAGGAAGGAGAGAAACTAAAACAAAAATGGTGGGTATTAACACTTTCCTATGTATTCCTTAACTTACATTCAAAGGACTACTCTAAAGAAAACAATGGGGCTAGCTGGATGACTTAGCATGTAAAGGTGCTGGCTGGCATGCCTGAAAGCCGAGCTGGATCCTCAGGACCCACATGGCGGAAGAAGGGAACTGACACCTGATACACACACCCAAAGTGAGTAAGTGCAGTAAAAAAGGAAACGATAAGCAAGGTACAACCCAAATTAGCTATTTTAGTTATTGACTACATGAGTTTTAAAGTTATTCCATGAAGCTGTAACCTATGAGTATTCAAAAGCAGCAAATCTACAATTTGACCAGAAGACGCACCTTTATACACTGCATTGTTATGGGATTAATTATCCTTATTATGCCTCTAGATCCAGCAACAGCAAGCAGAGGGTGGCTGGTGTTGCTATCATAGGTCCATGCACAAGTATAAAAGTTTTCATCTGCCTAAGAAATGCTACAGTTAAGAAATATAATTTATTCTGAAAAATAAACATGTTAATGCAACAATAAATGGAACCTTCCAAACAACTGCTAAGGTTTTGGATATTTAAGTGCTCATTTTTCTTTTTACAAAATTTGCATGCTGCTAGCCAGGCATCCCACGACTCAAGAGGCTGGAGGATTTTCTCAAAGGCTAGCTAGGGTTACTCAGCAAGGCCCCATTCTCAAAAATAAATAATAAATACAGTGGTAGCACTTTTAGGTCTAAAATCCATACCAAATGAGCTCCCTCCTTGTACTTCACTCTACCATGCTTCTCTCTGGCTGCCTGTAGAACGAACTAACTACTCTACTGTTGGAGAACTGTCAAAACAGCAAGAAAGAGCAGCTCAGCACAGGCATGACTGTTCTTCAATAAATCTTTATTTACAAAGCTAGGTGTATGTGTTGAGGGGAGGGTGCGGGCTGGAGAGATGGCTCAGAGCACTGGCTGCTCTTCCAGAGGTCCCGAGTTCAATTCACAGCACCCACATGGTGGTTCACAACCATGTGTAATGAGATCTGGTGTGCAGGCATACATGCAAGCAGAATACTGTATACATAATAAATAAAAAAATCTAAAACAAAAACAAAACAAAGCTAGTGGTAAGCCTGCAGGCTTGGCTTTACTGACCCTGTGTCCTGACACTGCTATGAACCTATAAATGGTTCCTTTTCCACTTTCCTAACAGCAACTGTTCACTCATCTCCATGTCATCTACAGATTCAATCCCGCCTTGCTTCACTTGTTGTATTTTTTCAAATGGATCTAGAAGAAACATCTTATCACTCAGCTTTTTAAAACTCCTTTAAAAAAATCTTTGGGCTTTTAAATTAAGATCTTCCTTTTCTTCATAACTCACCCTCCAATAATTTCCTAAATTACACACACTTGTTTTTTCCATCTCAGCTTTCTTGATCAAATATTTAGAACGACTGCCAGCTAAGTATTGAAACTATACTGAAAACTGTCAAACTCTAGGCTTAGCTGGTCCCTGCTAACAGCCTCTAGCATGGATTTCTAATGCTCCCAACTCCACTCATCTCCACCCACCATCACATCCGCCTCATGACAAATTCAAGAGCAGGTAAACAAGATACGATCCCCTTGGGTAACAAGGACAACACTCCTAGCTAAAGAAAGATGGGACAGTAATTTTAAGGAATTTGTTTTAAAAGTTTTAGTGTACGTCTTCAACCAGAGATGCAAAACCAGTAAGAGAAGGATACATCAGCATCTACATAGGACTGCAATAACCGGATTTCCCCCTGCGAATGGCATTCATATAAGGTGACCTAAAGAAACAAAAATATGCATGTCACCTCAGATAAACAGTCCCTGGCTCTTAAAGCTTTCTAGGCCCAATTACAACTTAAAAACATTACAGAAACTGCTGTAAGCAGCTCCCTCTGTAAGCTTGCCTAAGCCATTATAAATCCTCACCCCTTTTATGTAATATTAGACTATAATGAATAGCCTGGTAATAGTAGTTTCTATTTCCAAACATTTAAATATACATTTCACCCATATAATCACAACTTTTTCAAAGTGAGTAAAGTTAAAAACCTTAAAATAATTATGGCTTATCCTCCTTTCATTAAATTTGTAACAAAACATCTTTAGTATCATGAAACAATAATTAAAGAACACCACATAACATACACATGTACTGAAACACCATCTGATACCCCATAAATATGTACCGTTTTTAATGACTTTACGTATAATTAACACTTTCAAATTATTTGAACCCACTAGATTTATGCTTTTGTTAAACAATTAATCACATTTTTTTTTTTTAAAAAAATGACAGGCTTCTGGGAATGGAGAGATGGCTTAGTGACAAGAGCATTTGTTCTTCCAGAAGGTTCTGTTCTCAGCACCCACATGGCTGCTATCAATCCTCTGTAACTCCAATTCCAGAGGATCTAATGCCCTCTTCTGGCCTCCGGGAGCACTGCATGACGTGGTGCACAGATACCCATGCAGGCAGACTACTGACACACATAAAATCAAACTTTAAAAATAAAAGTACAGCCGGGCGGCGGCGCACACCTTTAATCCCAGCACTCGGGAGGCAGAGACAGGCGGATCTCTGTGAGTTAGAGGCCAGCCTGATCTACAAATCGAGTTCCAGGACAGCCAGGACTGTGACACAGAGAAACCTTGTCTCGAAAAAACAAAAACTAAACTAAACTAAACTAAACTAAAAGTACAGGTTTCTTTCATGTTTGAATGATAAATAACAGTCACTTCTTTCAGCTATTCAAAAATACTTATAAAGGAAACTATAAGGCCTGCTTCATAACAAATGAATATAAAAATGATTTTCTAGTCATAATAAAATCATTCCACTTCAACACTTTAATTATAACAGATGTAATAAAATAACCTCCCGTGCCAAGCTGCCCCCAGCACTCACTCTGTTGCTTCCCACGGTTGCGAACACCAGAGGATCCCCTTCCTTGCTATGCCAGTTAAACTGAACTCCAAACAAGGGCTGGTTATGATCTTCCTAGAAAATCATGAAAGAAGGAAAGTTTAACTATTTTGAAAACATTAGGAAACTTCCCTACTTCCCTTTCCTTTTCTTCCCCAGATTCAGCGCACTCCCACCCTTAGATGCTGTGGTGGTTTGAATAAGAATGAGCCCATAGGGCTGTCTATTTGAATGCTTAAGCGAGCTGCATTATTTGAAAGGACTAGGAGGCATGGCTTGGCTGGAGGCAGTGTGACTCAGGAAGGGTAGGTCATGAGGTTTCAAAAGCTCAGGCCAGGTGTCCTCTTCCCCCTCCCCGTGGATCCAGATGGAGAACTCTCAGCTACCTTTCCAGCACCATGTCTGCCTGTGTGCCACCATGCTTCCAGCCATGACAATAATGGACTAAACCTCTGAAACTCTAAGCAAGTCCCAATTAAATGCTCTTTTTTTTTTTTTTTTTAACAAGGTGTCATGGTCATGACGTCTCTTCACAGCAATACAACACAAAGACATACAGCACACATATGCTACTTCTGACATTAAAATTAAGATACTACACAAGCATCCACATCTTAAAATCTATGAATGTTTTCTGACAAAGATTTACATCACATGTTAGAAAACAGATACATATCCTGGAAACACTGGTATCTGCCTGCCTGTTTTCTTAAACCCAACTGTCTTTCTGTATCAGAATAAATCGAGAACTTCTCTATGTAACCCTGGTTATCCTGGAATTCACTTTATAGATGACCACCACCACCACCCGGCACAGCTCAGTCTTCAGTATATCGTGATGATGGGTGTGAGCACTGTGTCCAGTTTAATGACTTAAATATGCAATATTTAGGGGGAAACAAAGAGTTGGAGTTAAATTATTGTGTTCTCAGTAGCATTTTCACTAATTTATAAAAAAAAAGACCACTGGTGGTAAGGACTTGCTATTTACGTTAAATGTTTTCTATGTCCATTTCCTGTTTTCTAAATTTTGTGGGCTTTTGGGGAGGCAGGGCTAGAAAGACAGATGGCTCAGCAGTTAAGAGCACTGTCTGCTTTTCCAGAGGACCTGGATTCAATTTCCAGCACCCACACTGTAGAGTGCACTATGGCCTTGTACTCAGAGCAGCACTAAGAAAACCAGGAATGTTAATTACACAGGGGTGTCTCCTCAGTGGAAGAGATAAAATTAAATACTGAGTTCCATCCAGAAAGCTGAGAGTGGAGGTTGCTGATGACCTGGTGACCTTCCTGGTGACCTTCCTGCAATCTGTGGAGGCAGACCTCACCCAAATTCCCCAGAATAGTTATTCCAGATTCTTCCCTCCCTAGACCATTAACTACCTTAGGGGAAATGTCACGTGCACTTTAGGGCCAGCTGACCTCTGTTATCAGTCAAGAGACCACACTAGAGCCTAGGCCTTTGAGCTATAGGACCCACCCTCCCAGTCACACATACTCTGTGAAAGAGTTTCTATGTAGTCACACCTTAAGCTTTATTTCGCACCTGGAAGTGGACTGACTATGGGAATTATTGTTGCCTGGAGACTCTTTTCCAAATTCTATTGTGCTTAAATACACCTACAAGAAACCTCCTGGTCTAGACTCCCCAAAGTCTGATACAGGTGGGTGAAGTCAATGTGCACTGCCATTTCTAGTCTCATCCCTTTTCATGGCTTACTTCCCTGTATGACACCTGCATGACACCACATGACAGATCACAACTGTCTGTAACTCCAGCTCCAGGGGAACCGACTCCTTCACACAGACATCCAGTCAAGCAAAACACCAATGCACATAAGATATAAATAATAAATAAATAAGAACACACTGATTTTTGTGTGTATGGAGGCCCACTCGCCACACATACGGCAGTCAGAGAACGACCTCAAAAGTCAGCTCTCTCATTCCACCATCTGGGTTCCAAGGATTAAACTCAGGTTTTCTCAGGCATGGCAGCAAACAGCCTTACCCACTGAGCCATCTGGCTGGCCCCCAAACCCAAAAGCTTTGAAAATGTCACACTGTTTTCCTATATGACAATTACAAGCCAAAGTTGAAAATGTTTTTAAAACTATAAAAGTTAAGGTGTGTAAAAGTCTACTAGGGTCCAGTTAACAGATCACTCAGTTCTTTCTAATATTGGACCAACAGATAAAGCAATACCAGCCTGCAAGTCAGTATCATACATTTAAAGTAAAGCACAACAATAAATAAAGCTGAAATGACTAAAGGTATGATGGATTATAATATTCAGCTTAACCAAACGAACCTTTGAAACACTGTAATTTTAGAATACTTTAAACCCAAGGGTATCCTGTCTGTCCCTGAGAGAAGTCCTCAGCCTAATGCTTCCTGTACATACCTTGAGGCTGTTCACACATTTGAAAGAATATTTGCATTTCTTCGATTTCCATTTTCCCTTTCCCCAGCTCTTCCTTCCGGGTGCATTTGGTGTGTTTGTAGGTGTGTCAGGGCGTTCTGTGTTTGTGCCACTCTCGATACTGACAGCATCATCCTGTGAGCAGTAAAATCAGGAATACCTTCATCAGGCAGAGACAGACAGACAGACAGACAGACAGACAGACAGACACACACACACACACACACACACACACACACACACACACACACACGGTATTTAAAAGCAATTGACTGCACCACTAGAAAGATAACAACAACTTAAAAGTGTGTAAAAAATGGGGCATGTACTCCTGGCTGCGGCTGGGGATTTTAGGAAGTAGAATCCAGTTATGCATTAGAACACTTGTGGATATTTTACACTGCAGTCAAAATAAAAACAAAGTACTAAGAAGATAATGAAAGAGTAACTTTGCCTTTAAATAAGACACTGCCTACGCCAGTGACACTAATACAATTCATCGTTCACAGCTCTTACACAGCTCTGGAAAAGCCACTATTAGACAAGGAAATGTTGAGTAAAACTAACTGTTCTCTTGCTGGTAAAGAGTTGCTAGGACTCAATACTTCATTAACACATAAAATAACCGAATAATCTGATCGACCTACGTACACATCTTCATAACTTATTTGACTGCTGCTCAGGAGGAAGCCTGAGTGTAGACACGTGGCCATTTGGAGCAGGAATGTTAATGCTTACTATTTTAGATGTAGTTTTGAAAAAACAAAATCTGTCATGCAAATTCTACTTATTTATAACACAAATGACTTAGAATTTTAGAGAAGTACTATGGAGTCTATACTATTTGTAAATGCAATGGGCCTCGTGGTTTGAATACTACTGTGCACACATCTGAACTCTGTACACTATAATCTGTGCACACATAGATATGGCTTCAGGAAACACTGAAAATTCCTCTAACTCCTCTTCAGTTCAGAACCCATACTTACGTCTCCTCTGGAATACAAAGATTTCCATCTATTACCCTGGGGCGGCAGTCCCTGGATCATTCCAGAGGAACCCTTCTGTCCGAGTGTGTCCAGCAGCTGTTGGGCTGAAGTCTATGAAGTCTACACTGCCTTTGCAAGTCACTAAGTTACTGATGACTAAAGTTGGCTTCATATTACAAAAGGTTAAATATAAATTAAAGTGTCAGAAGGTATTTAAAAATCACTAATTCATTTAAAAACATTAATTCTTAAGGTTTTTCAAAGTTCACACTGGTCCAAAATGAAATGCCTTTTAAGTAAATACACTATTCTAGAATACATTATCTAACACCAGAGAAAAGAAATGAAACTAGGCATAGTGTCTCACGTCTATAATCCTACTACTTGGAATGCTGAGGCAGGAGGATAGCCATGAGTTTGAGGTTAGCCTGTGAGACTCAAACAAGCAAAAACACCCAAGGAATGAAGTACTCCCACAAAGTAGGTGCTTAATAAATATTTGAATTGCAATTTAATGTGAATGTACAATTAGTTTGTATGGGAATTTAAAATGTTAAAAGTTTAAATTGAGTTCATAAATCGAAACCAATTTTAGCTAAGCATCTATCTATTTGCCCAGCAATTGGGAGGTAAAGGCAGGATCCTTGCCAGCATGGACATAATAAGATCCTGATTTTAAAAAAAAATCACTTTTTATCTGTTTCTCCTCACCTGCCAATTGTACTTATATGTAAAAAGTTCTGATTTTGGATTTTCAGGTTAAGAATTACATCTTCTATTACAATTGCTGCAGATCTTAAAAATCAGCCTATCACTTCTACCAATGGTTCCGGAAAATCCTGCTATTTACGGGGCTAAGAAATACTTATATAGCCGGAGGGTAGTGGCACACGTCTTTAGTCCCAGCACTCGGGAGGCAGAGCCAGGTGGATCTCTTCTAGTCTGAGACCAGCCTGGTCTAGAGAGCAAGATCCAGGACAGGCACCAAAAGTACACAGAGTGACCCAGTCTCAAAAAAACAAACAAACAAAAAACAAAAAACTTATATTATTCCATCTAAATGGGGAACCATTTATGGTGGCTCAGGTCTTTGATCCCAGCACTCAGTGGGCAGGGGCAAATGGATCTCTATGAGTTCAAGGCCAATCTGGACACAGTGGGCTTCCAGGTCAAGCAAGGGTACAAGGTGAGACCCCGTTTCAAAAAACTAAAAATTTAATTTAAAAAATGAAATACAACACGGAGAAGTACCCCTTTGGCTAAGGACAGAACCTGGGGCCTCCTATACATCTGGCATGTGCTTTACAAATGCGTAAATGTAAAGCACATAAATGTGCTTTATGCCTCCAGCCCTTTAAAAAAATTAAATATATTTAAAGGTTTATACTTGATCTTCTTTG
>CABHPQ010163171.1:29855-47664 GCA_902168405.1 Peromyscus aztecus | reverse complement strand
AAAAAAGAAACACAATGATGTGCACTGATATAAATAGCTAAGCATCATGTTTCCCCTAAATTGTTGAATAAATGAAGCAAGGTAATATTCATTAATGTTCATAGTTTAAATCTGAAGTATAAAAGTGTCTCAATACTTTTAAATAATTTTCATATTCCAATGGAATTTTAGTTAATAGACTAAAATTAAAACTTTCAATATCATTAAAACAGTTTATTATAAATATTTAAGCCATAGTTTTCACATTCACAAATATGCTAAACATTTAAAAATGAAAATACTTATTTCCTTTAGCACATTCTTTCTTCTTTTCCTTAAGTTAGTCATAGTCCTTGGCATTGATGCCTGCTTCACTGGCTGATTCTGTAGTCCTTCATCAAAACCATTGTCTAGGCAAGGACATTGAGCATCACTTAATGGAGGGAGGTGGGAAATAAAGTTAATTTGGCTGAGGTAGTTCTAGTTGTAAAAGTATTTAACTGAGGCCAGAAGACACACACATATACACACATACACACACAGACTCACAGACACACAGACACACACACACACACACACACACACACACACACACACTGAGGAAAATATTTTATATATCTTGTATAGAATCATTTTCAGTTCTTTTTAGATCTTTGGGAATTTTTAGAATGTCAGAGGCAAGCATTCTTTAGGTATTGGAAAATTGGGTTGGAGCATATGATTTATTCATGAAATTTTGGTTGCAGAAAATATGAACAAGGAATCCACATCCCTCTAACCTTGCCCCAAAATGCTGCAATTACTGAGATAATTAGCTCCATGTTATTATAGATTATTTTTCTTATAAATAATTTATACTTCAGTTTACTCTCGTTCTTTAAAATGGCAGAGCATGAAATTGATTAGATATAATTGTACATCTGATTAATATTTAATTCAAATATTTTATAGCCTCATTTAGATATTACTTTGTCACAATGTAGGATGCTGAGTGTATATTTTAAAATTTGATATATATATATATGTTTTTATAGTCATTTTTTAAATTCTAAAGTACCATTTTTCTAGAGCATAAAATTTTATGTATGCCTCTATAGATCCATACATATTTAAAATATATACAAAATATGGAAAAAAACTAAAATTATATGTATGAAAATAATGTTATAATACATATGATTTCTGTTTCTTTTTGGGATAGTTCACTAGCGGAATTGACTAAGTTTAAAAACTGGGTTTTTTTTTCTAAGTTCAGTTATCTCTATATTTTTTTACATATGCTGTGTAACAGAACAACTGTTAATGGAAATAGAATGAGTTGGCATTCTCTCCTGGAAGCCAGCTCTGTCCTTACTTTTGAAGATTACTTTGTGTATGTCAGAGGAAGTTGGTAGTCAGTTCCTGATTGATGATGAGGTTGGTAGTCAGTTCCTGATTGATGCTGAGATTGGTAGTGAGTTCCTGATTGATGCTGAGGTTGGTAGTCAGTTCCTGATTGATGCTGAGGTTGGTAGTCAGTTCCTGATTGATGCTGAGGTTGCACAGGTGCTCCAGGTGATGAAGATGCTGAGAGGCTACAGCCTGGGCCACATTTCTTAGGAACCTTGTGTTGGGGAGCTGGAGACCATCTCAAAAGGAGAATAAAGGCTTCTGAAAGCTGCATTGTCCCACACCTGCTTCCCACTTCCACACACACAGTGTCTCTGTTTTTTTCCTGCAAAGGCCAGGGCTGCTTTAGAACAGCAACACACACATCACTCAGAACATGGACTTTGGTTCAGCTTAAGTCTCTGCCCAATGGTAAATTTGGATTCTGTGGACAGATGCTGTAGTCCTGGGGCAGAGGGGGATCATAATTAGTCCACTGGTGTTTTATCGATAAATGATTTACAAGTTATACAGGTATATACAAATAGGCATGAGATCATATGACTAATATATAATATATACCTGTGTATTGCTGAGTTCCCTCTTTAGAACGCATGTCAGTTCCATAGGAACAATAATCTTAACTGCTTTTCAACATTACCTGGCATGAAAGAATTCTCAAATATGTTTGGTGAATGAATGTGCTATGAGTTTAACTCTTGGAATTGAGTTTGTGGGGACTTTTGTGAGAATCTGATAATGCTTCAATAACTATCCAACTTCACTTTATTATGCACATTAGAATGATTGTTACCTTGCATAGTAATTGCATAATTAGACGCCTATTAGAATATAATTTGGAAGGTCAGAAATAGGTGTTATACGGATAAGAGATATGGTTATTTTTAGAAGATAATCATTGATTCACTTAGAAGTGTTGATGTTTCTTTTGGTTTTTGCAGAGCAGTACAATCTTAATGCCTGAAAGTCAGGGAGTAGCTTTGCTTCAATAAGTAGAAAGGGAAGGACAATGGGGAAGAAGGGGGGTTAATTTGATTATCTCAGGCTGCAGTAAAAAAAAAATGGATTTTCATTTCAGATTAGGCTATTCAATGATTTTTTCCCTTTAAAATAGTACTTTTGTATGTGTGAGGATTCTATTTTTTAAATTGATCCCCCCCCAATGTGTTAGCCAACTGGTAGGGACTGGAGTGTTTTTCCAGGGCAAACTGGTGACTGGGGATAACTTTGCTGGCTTTTGACAGTGTGAAGCCTGTTCCCCAAGGTCTAACACACCAAAATATTCCAAGACAGTTTTTGATGATGACTGAGAACAATATTCCTGTGAAAGATTTAATGATCTGTTTCTTTTTCCTCTTTCTGTTGTTATTTTTGTTTGTTTGGAGAATAACTTTAGCTTCTGTTCGAATTATAATTTAGTGTCTTCATTTTCTCTGGGTACTGGCCTTACATGCCTTTAGTCTGTAAACTTCATGTATCTTTTCAGCCTGCTTTCCTAGATGACCAGAGCTCTTTGCATCTCATTCTTGTGCGGAGGTGGGGTGGTGGTGGATGGGGTGGGAGAGTGGGAAGGGAGGGGAGGAACTCTTTGACAAATTTAAATGTATACTCCATTCTGTTCCCCACTGAAAAGCATCTTTGTTTCAGTGGTCTGTTCTGTGTTTTATATGTAAAGACACCCATTTGTTTTCTGTAACTTAAAAGCTTACTCAGAAATGCTTGTTGCTTTTCTCACATTGTGATTTTTTAGAAAGGTAGGCTTATTTTGAGACTAAATCATATTACTTCAGAGGTATTTCCATTTGGGATGTTTATGAGACTATAGGGGATTTCTCATTTCAGAATGACCTGCATTTCACTTGGTGTTTACCAAAAAACCTGCTCATTTCTCTAACATAAGGGGCTAATTAAACTGCTTAAGTATATTCTTGGATGTTTGGAAGCTTTTTAAGCGCCTTAGAGAGAATACTCTCACTGTGTCCACTTACAAAGTCCACAGTGATTTTCCACTTACAGAAACACGGTCTCTAAAATCTAAGTGGACACAGTGAGAGAAGGGTGTTGAGCATTCAATATTAAAGCCACCATAATCAATTTATAACTTTTATATTTGGCTAATTGTCATGAGTTCTTAGTCAAACCATATTATAGAACATGGTTTAAATTTTCTAAAGTTGTGGAAGAATTTGAGGTGAAAGTTCATGGTAATTGTAATAATAAACCAAAACTTTTACCATACATGTGCCAGGTGCAGATTTCCATTTATAATGTATAGAGTGGTCTCAATAAGTCAGCGAAGTGGATTACTCTGTCTTTACTTTCAGATAATGAAATCAAGGTGTAGGTAGTATACATATGTTCATGTCCATAGTCCTTATGGTACTTTGTCATTATTACTGATTTTTCTTAATCATGGAGAAGTCTTATTCACCAACATAAAACTTAAGACACATTCATTTTTTACCCACAATAGTTATCTTTGTAAAAATTATACCAAGGCACGTTTTTTTTTTTTTTTTAATTTCCACTGAAAAACAGAACTGGGAGTATGACAGTCAGTAGGGTTTTCAATATGCATGTAAGTAAGCATTTATCTTTTATGCTCTCCTATGTATTTTCCTGATCCACACTGGATCACAGGCATAGTCAGTGGAATGTTATCATTGTTTCACATGCACTTCCTTCTTACACATGAAACTCTTACATTTTTGTGTGGGCCGCAGTAAATTGTTTCCAGACCTGTCCACTCTGTATTTCAGTGTAAGCTGTGGCCTCTGTAGCTGTGCATTGCAGACAAGTCAACTTACTGTAGTCTTACTGTACTCAAAACAGACACCTCCCGCATAAAATCTGAGACTGGCCCAGACGTTAGAGGTAAATCAATAGTGCATAACTCACTTTCCTTCCCTTGCTCCTAGAAGCCAGCCTGCCACTTGAAGTTTTATGAACTTGCCTTTGTGGATGTGTTCAGTGATGACAGGGCAGAGCAGTTTAAGTAAAAACTCCATTGCCTGATATGGCCCCTTTAAAGTATAGACCTGAGGAGATTGTATCAAGGGAAATCAATACTGGGGACTCTCTGCCATGAAATAGGTAATCCTTCAAAGCCTAAGATTGACATGACAATCCACTAGGTGAACACGTGAGCAGTAAGGGAGCATCGGTTGGCTTACTCTGTGGCTACATCCGGACTCTCTTTACTGGCATTGATGATCTTGCTCTTGTGCCATGGTCCACTTCCTCTTAGAGCCATACATACACATTGATTTTACTTAACTCACTTTCAGCTTTACTTTGTTGAGTCAATATTTTATCCATCAGCTTTAAAAACAAAACAAAACAAAACAAAACAAAAAACTAACCCAAATGACTCATCTCTGGTCAGTGAGGTTAACTTTCTGGTAGTCTGGTATCTTAATATGGCCTTGCAGTTTGAATTTATCTTTTCAGAGATTCCACTGTGTCTGCTCCTGTGTGTCTACATAAGACTCTTGGAAGCTGAGGTGACTGTGATATGCTGTCAGAGACAATAATGATGGTGGTGGTGGTGGTGATGATGATGATGATGATGATGATGATGATGATGTCAGTACCTTCTGAGATGGCATGTATGTTGCTGGATTGCAACAATTGGACGGTTTAGGAGGATACCTCCTATCATTATGTTGTCCTTTTCTCAAAGTGGGTACAATATTCCTAAATCTAAAAATACTTGCATCTCTTAGAAATAAGCCCCAGAAAACATTCATAAATTGCTTACAGTAACACATGCTGAAGACTTTGGGCATCCTGGTGAGGTCATTTACTGTACCTGAGTGTTTTAATGTGGTGAGAACCATGCTCTCTGTGTAAGATGTTATAAAGGTACACAGGACATATGGGTATTTGTACTTGTCATGGTTGTACCTGGGGAGGCAATTGAAAAAAATGGAAGGAAAGCTCAACATAACACTACAAACTTGAGGTTGGCAGGGTAGAAAGGTGGAGAAGACTGTTGACAAGCTGAGGTCAGCCATTGGTTTCTAGGTATTAGGACTAGGTGAATCATGGTTCACAGTGAATTGTGAACTTCCATACATCTAGTAGGGAGGACTCTGAATATGTACAGAGCAGAGATAGAAATGTTTGAGGTGATGGATTATGCTACTTCTCATGGTCTCATAATTATATGTTATTTATAAATATCTCTCATGCCACAGAACATTCTTCCTCTCTAATGGAGCACACATGACAAAATTTCTAAATACATCTCTTTTTCTGCCAATATTTTAAATTAATGTTGTCATTTTCATTTATAAATGTAAATGTCAATAATAAAATTTAAACTATGGTCTAATAGAAAACTGTCAGTTAGAATTATTACTTCCCACCATTGTGTGTGTGTGTGTGTGTGTGTGTGTGTGTGTGTGTGTATGTATATTCTTTTAAGAGTTGATTAAAATATCTGCGACTAGTAGTCTTTGATCCTCATAGTACCATGTTTTGATAGTTGACTTACTATGAAATGTTAGTTTATACCAGTTAATAAGTAGTGGAAGCATTTGGACAGCACTGAATTGTGCTATGTGCTTAAGGAAGTATAACCATCAAAGAACTATGCCAGTTCTTCCTTGCCTTAGCATCTCCTGAGTAGTAACAGGAACTCACATAGTGAAAAGAGATCAATGTTTATGAAAGGAAGCTGAAAACCAGAGTTGGAAGAAAACTGAGTTTTTAAGTTCCAGTTTGTTTTCTTGTTTGAACGTTTTATGAATTTATTTTATTACTTTCAAATGATGAGTACGTATGTATCTGTGTGTGGGTACTGGTGCCCACAGGGGACGAAGTCAGGTCACCTTGGAGCCAGAATTAGAGGCAGTAGTAAGCGAGGGAACTATGTTACAGAGACTTTATCAGAATGGATGCCATGGCTTGCATAAAGATTCAGGATGGCTTTAGACTTCCTAACACTGGAATTTCTACAAGTTATCCTTAAATATGCCTTTTTTTTTTTATCTCTGTCATCCTGGGTGATGATATTGAAAATTCAAATGTTATAAAAATTATTCATTTCTTGACAAAAACCAAATGAGTATACCACTTCTGACAAGTTACTTTGGTTTTTAATAGAGTGACCCAGGCAAAATATACAACAAATTTGGATAATTAGTTTTACTCTTTTCTAACTATTAAGAAATACAGATTACTTTCTGGAAATGGTGTTCTTAGTAATGCAAATAAGTATATTTATTTTTAGAATAAATAACCATTTGCAAGGGAAATTGTCAATATACTAATATTAAGAATTATTAAATATGGATAAGTATTCAGGAAAGAGACTGAGAATGAAAGTTTAGATTACTTTTATCTATATTACTGGACTCTTCCTTGCTAAGGACCATCCTTTCCTCCTGGTAAATATATAATAAAACTATCTGTGGAAGGTTTGTTGTAGCGACTGGGTCACAGATAGCCATGTACAGTTGTTTCTACCATTTTTGATGAGGAAGAATCCGAGATTACAGAATTTAACTAGATTTGAGGCTGTAATTATTTGTTATTCCTGCAGTTTTATTGGATATTGCTCATTATCTCTTAATGCTACATTTTGGGATGAAAAGCATAGATGGTGAGGTTAAATAAATAATACTGCTTGGTATATAATTCCAGATTTTTACATCTATAAGAGATTAATTTAGAGAAAGAATGATTTCAGTGTTCTTTTACTTGATTTTCCCCCATTATGATTTTTCCAATATGTAAATTTTAGTATATATCGTAGATAAATTTTAATGATGACTTCTATACCAGTGTTATTGACATTTCAAACATTGTCATAATATAAATAATAGAGCAGGAAGAAAAATAAGCAGTCAGTGAGTGGAAAGCTGGACATATGTTATACCATGTGAGAACACAGTGCTAATCTGATCTGCGTATTTCATTGTAGATTCAGTTGGTAACAGCTATAGGGGATTATGAGGTTAAATTTAAATAGAAATAGAATATGGACATCTTTGCACTTTGGTGGAAATATGTTGAAAGTAAATGAGAAACACCTGGTCCTAGTTTTTCTCCTTGTCTTCCTATATTTTGTAGTATTTTCTGCAATTTGGATATCGTTTAGAAAGTCCAGGTGTATGTTGTTATCTGAAGCCTTAAGTCCAACTTTAAGCCACTACTGGTTTTATAATTTCAGAGTCTGTTCCCAGACGCCCAGAGTTCAGAGAATAATTTTGACCTTGCCAAACAAAGGACGTTCTTTTATTTGCTTTAGTCAAATATCCTATAGTGGAAAATGGAATCTGTACATTTGCACGTTCTCTGGGCTGATTGTTGAAAAGAAAATAGTTGCATATAGAGCAGATGCTTATGATGGCATTTGTGATAACTTTGCGGTGTTTTCTTTACCACACACTTCACCTTTAACATGTGTTTTCTCCATGCATATGTATTGGTTGTTCAATTTTACCATTTCTTTTACTACATTTAAATATGTAACACTGAATGCAGTATGGTAACTCATTACTGCTATTATCAAGGCTGATGATGAAAATCCAACCATTCTATGGCTCATAAAGACATTGATTCATTCTGTTGATTCTTCCAGACATATATTGCAATTTGGAATAGTGTCAGAAGAATACTTAAACCTGGGGCAATTGGAACCCAAAGAGAAGGTTGGATGAATAGGGTGTTTATATTAATTATGCAGCTACTGGTTGTCCCAGTTTTTGATGTGATACAGTTCGTACCTTTTGTGATTTTTAAAGTAGATTTTTTTAAAATGAAATATGCAGTTATTGTTTGAAATTGTCACATGCATACATATTCCTGGTTTAATATCTTTGATGCTGTAGAAAAGGAATGAGACATATAAAAGACCATATATTTAAAAAAAATTAGGCATATGGGGTATTCCATGTTCCTTTTACTATTTCTCTGTTTTGGATTGGTACTGGCTTGCATTCAGATAAGATGAAAGTCATACCATGTCCCCATACTTTGAATATGGAATCTTAGTGTTCAATGAACGAATTGTTCTTGCCACAAAAATCAAGGCCTGGGGCAGTTAAGTTTTCCTGCTCTTTAGCCTCAGGTAATCTGACCCTCTACAGAAGCACTTCTCTTCTGCACTTATCAAAGGGTTCTGTTTCTAACCATCACAATGGCTTTCTGCTTCCCTTTAAGGAAAGTTTTGTAAATCAAGAAAGCTTTTGTCCTGCGTCCCTTTCATCTCCGCTCTCTCCTCCCTATTCCTTTTATTCCTGAGTTCCATCAGGCACTCTAATATTACACAAGCTGAAGAGAAATAAGATGGTTAAGGATGATGAACTAGAACTGTATGAGTCCCACAAAATACATCCTTAAGTACCAATGTACCATTTTTCTCCAAGTAGACTAGAATTAATGATGACTTACAGTAAAGAGATCATGTGTGAAATTATTTTTATCATTTTAGATAATCGAAAATGGGACATTTCAGGGTTTTTTTGTTGTTGTTGTTGGGGGGAGAGGAATAGAGAGAGAAGAGAGAAAAAGAGAGGAGCAGGGAAGAGGGAGAGAGGGGAGATGGAGAGAGAGTGTAAAGAAAGGCAGAGTAGCTAGAAAGGCAAAGAGAGAAGTGAGGTGGAGGAGAGGGGTTCCACTCCTTCCCATCATCTCTGTATTTTCCCTGACATTCTACCCCACCCCAGAAAGCTTTGCAATTTTAATACCATTTTACTGGTTTTCACTGCTTTAGGTTATTACATATGCTATTACTCCATACTGATTTAACATATTGAAAATCAGGTGGATTTTGCATGGTTGCTGATGTCACTATCTTTCGCAAGCAGGCTGTCGTGCCTTGTGTAAGCATATTAAGCCCCCCATCTTTAAATAATTAAATTATATTATTTTTTTTTTACAGTGCTGAGATTTGAACCCTGGGCCTCTTGCTTGGTTGCTCAACCATCTACCCCTGAGCCACTTTCCTAGATCGGGGTTTGAGTTTTATTTAGATGTATAAGCAATCAGAATTTCACTAGTTAATCAATTAATTTTGTATGTAGTGTATGCATGTGTTCTTGTAGGTGTATGCTGAACATATGGCTATGACTGGAGGCCAGAGGTCCGAGTCCAAGTTCTTTATTGCTCTTCAGTTTATTGTTTT
The DNA here is from genome assembly GCA_902168405.1 of Peromyscus aztecus. Lineage (NCBI taxonomy): Eukaryota > Metazoa > Chordata > Mammalia > Rodentia > Cricetidae > Peromyscus > Peromyscus aztecus. Next base: position 38,162 of record CABHPQ010163171.1, on the reverse strand, counting down.
GAGACATTGTCTTTCATTGAATTTGAAGCATGCCAACTAGGATGGACTGGCTGGCCAGCTATGTCTAGGGATTCTCTGGTTGACACCTTCCCAGCTCTGGAGGACAGGAGTGCCTCACTTTGTCTTGCTGTTACCTGAACTTAAGTTCTCATCCTTGTTTGGTAAGCACTTTACCATTTGAGCTATCAATTTCAGCTATCAGCTCAGCTCCTCAAATTCAATATTTAATTATTTATTTCATGTACTGTTGGTTATATACTAGCCAAAGATGCAAAGGAATTTGAAAATGATGCATATTATTTTCTATATTACTCTATTGTAAAAATACACTTATGTAAGCATCCGCTTAGTTGTTTATAAATACTTTCAGTAAATGGTATAGCATTTTAAATGTGTATTTATTTTCCAAATAACTGTCACTTTTCAACTATCATGAAAGACCCGTGATTCTTTTATAATCTTTGCTTTGTCCTCTGTGTTCTGTAATGCACATTTTAAAAAGTGACGTGGAGAAAATTGGATGTAAAAAAAAACAAAGACGCCTACACTAACCACTTCTTCGGCTCACAAGCCATTCCACAATTTTATTCTTTAAACTGCAGATAACATTCTCTGTTTTTGGAATCTCATGTTTCCTTTCTTTTTATTGAAAATTACGCATGTGATAATTTTGAAAACTAGTATTTTAGAATGCATTGAGGCTAAAATTCTGGGGATCTGAACCCAAGTCCTCATGCTCCTTGGGCAAACACTTCCCTACCTGATATCTCACCTCAGTCCCCCCACCGAAGAAAAAAGACCAGTTTTATATTTGGACACATACATGCATTACTTTTTAGCTAAATTTGGTGGTACCATCGCTAGTCTAGCTTGTGCCATGTTTTGAGAACAAGGAAGGAGATTTCATGAAATAGGGGCTTAGACTCAGCTCCAACTCCCTGCCTCCAATGCAAATCTCCTATTTACAGTGATCCTTGTGAATGTTTAATGGTAGGCTGTATGCAGGCTCGAATTAAAGAACATATGGGGACAGTTATCCTGGGTAAAATGGCCAACGTGCCTTGTATTGTGTATGGAAGATAACAGGGCAGGTGGTAATCCGTCTTCACAGAGTGGAGACAGCTGGTATTTTCTGTAAACTGAAGCAGTCTTTTGCAATGTAGCCTCACCTCACAGCTGATATGTTGGTGCTTATTAGTATCATTGTAAACATACATTGATGTGAAGAACCGTTGTGTTTTGCTGTCTGCTACAAAGAGCACCTTCTGGCAGAGGCATAATGGGAGAAAAAAACGTATACACACCCATATGTAGATTCTAGTTTTAGGAATTAAGAATCCTTTCTTTGATTTAGTTGTTTTTAATGATAACACAAAGATTAGATTCTTCTATAAAATATTTCCCTTTGAAGCCTCATCTCTGTGTTCCATATTCTCCAAAATTATAATATTGCTGTGGTAAGTCATTAATTCACATCTTCAAGACATTTTTTTTTAAAATTCACCTTTAAGTTTCTTTTCTTTTTTTTCTCCTTTTTTTTGAGGGTATTTCCCATCAAGAAGCACTCATTAGACAAATACTGAAATCAAAATAGCAGAATCTCAATCTGATGAGAAGGTTTTTAATGTTCATGCATTCTCACGTTTGAGTACAAAGAAGAAATAAACTGTGTTATAGTACACTGAAGAGTAGTTTCAGACACTTTACAGTCCGTTTCAGATTCCAATTACTTCCTGGGAGAACTGTACAAATTGTGACAGGATCTCCAGTCTCAATGACCATGTCCGTTGATTTAGTCCATCTCCAAAGTCCCTAAGGCAAGCTCAGGTTAAAGGTCAGGTTACTGGCGCATGACACCCTTGCTCACTGCAGTGAGATGAAGATCAGCGCTTTCGAGCAGCGCACTGGACATGATTTCCATCTCCACTGTCCATGCAACACACAGCACATATCGCAAATGCAGCTCCTGTCTTCCTTGGGATGATCACAAGGAAACTGTGAGTAGGCCAGTAGGAAAGGGGTAGTAGAGCGTGTCTAAGTTCCTGCTCACAAAGGAGTGATGAGTTTTGCAGTTAATCATTCAGTTTCACTTAGTTTCATGACTCAGGCACTCTTATATCAATTCAGCAAAAAAAAAAAAATAAATAAATGAAAAGTAAGAAAGAAAAAATGTATAATTAGGATGTGATAATGACCTAACAAAGTAAATTTAACAACTGCTGATGTGATTTCAACAGTTGCTGTCTGTACATAGGGTTTGGACCTTCTCACACAGAGGTGGAGATGTTTCCACCCTTATGTTTTTTTTTCTCATCATTGGCTCTGTCTTATCAAATTGTAAACCATCTCTTTGATTTAAGCATTGGTGGAATAGTTGGCCTGATGTAGTATTGTGACAAATTGAATGATGTTTTTTATCTAACCGTCTCTGAATATGATTACCCTCAGCGCATGTTTTCTTGAATTCGTCAACTGTAATTCTCAAACATCTCTGTGTCTCCAGCATCACCGCTTGGTGTGCCACCTGGGTACCTGCTTTCTGTCTCCAAGTATTTTGAATGAGCTGGTCTGAGATGGAGAATTCCCTTTGCTAATGATTCCCAGCTAGGGCTGATTCAGCCAGTTGGGAGACTGCATGCTGGGAAACCCAGCTTTGCTCAAATACTATTGAACTTTGCTTATGTATGTTTTAGTTATCTAACACCATGTAAAACAACAATCTTTGCTGAAATGGGGAAAGCTTGTATCCAGAGTAGTGGCTGGGTTGTTCCCATAGCATGTGCACAAACATTTGCAGAGAACTTGGTCAGTTGTCTTGGGGATGGCATTTATAGAAACCATTTGATTTGCTGGTCATTTTTTTGTTTTTTCCCATTTATCATCAGTTGTAATATTTTCATCCCTAATGTTAGATTTTTTTTTTTACCAACTCCCTCCAACTTATGATATTTCACATTATTGTGGCTCCCTTGAAGAGTAAGATCAGTGTTGGTGATCAGTGGCATTTGAACACAGGAAATGATTTTCATGCTTCCTTAGGCTTCCCCTAAGTGCCAGTCTTTAGGTGAGTGGGTAGATATGATGTAGTTTCTATGGGACAATAAAAAGATAAATAAAGAAGCGGAACAAAAAACACAAAATGCCTTGGCATTTGCATATAGCACGCGTCAATGGGATAAATATGACCTTAACTAAGTATAAAGCTTTATATTATAGACCATGCAGGAGTGTTACACACACACACACACACACACACACACACACACACACACACACACACTGATTGCTTTATTTACTGGAGGTCTTCTCATTTTGAGTATAAATTCACTGTCCTTCATTTGTTTGAAACTAACATTCAAAATAAAACTATGCATTATCCTTAATAATTGAGATTTGGAGGTATTTTCACACTTAGTATTATTATTCAAAGTCTGTGAAATGTTACTATTGAAGTCTGACGTTAAAATTTGTAGAATTTTAGGATCAATAATTTGATTCTTTTACCGAGGCATCATGGATTTTAATAGTTTAAACAATTTTATTTAAACAAACATCTTCAGTCAGTAATAACTATTGCTAGCTATTAAAATTTTCTTTTATGTACTTTTAGTTATATTACACATCGTTAAAAATAGCCAGTTACCAAAGTAAAGCCTTGGTGTACTTTTAAAGTGAAGCTTCCTTTCAGCATGTTTTTCAATTGGGATTTGTTGTTTTTGATGTGTTATTGTTGTAAACATTAATCGAGTAGCTTTATTCCAAAGAGAAAAAGGAATAAGACTAGCAATGTATTGGTTGATTGCTTTATTGGTTTATTGATTTAATTTATTGGTATAGCAGAATATCCACAACCACAAATAAATTATTTAGCTTCCAGGAATCAAATTGTCATCAGAACACTTACTGAGCATGTGGTTAGAGAATGGGTGTGCATTATTCTTAAGATACTTCCTGTGGTTATACATGTATATTAAGATCTAGGGTTTTCTACATCATATCCATCCAGTCCATCTTTTACCACCATAGGAATAGCCTTTGTGTTTGCCACTCTCCAACAAGATTCTTTTTTTTTTAAAGATTTATTTATTTATTATGTATACAGAAGAGGGTGCCAGATCTCATTACAGATGGTTATTAGCCACCATGTGGGTGCTGGGAATTGAACTCAGGACCTCTGGAAGAGCAGTTGGTGCTTTTAACCTCTGAACCATCTCTCCAGCCCTCCAACAAGATTCTTAACAGCAGAAGAATCAGGGACTCTGTTTTCCTTATGAACCAAGTACATACATCTTTCCAAACAACATGAAAATTCTGGTGTAGTATGTCTTGTGAACGTGAAAATGTTTTTATGTGACACATTATGGGTTCTGATACTTGGAATAGTTCTAAAGTGGATGTGAAACAACATTGTCCTGTTTAAACAAGAGAGTGTTTAGCACATCTAAACTGTCTGTGAACCAAACGGGAAATTGGTTCTCACAGGGCATTAGTGAACGCTAGAAGAGAAATATTCATGTGAAACTCCATTTTGTGGTCCTGAGATACTGAGATCCATAAACCACCCATATTAAAGGACCATTCTCACGTTCAGTTTTCTTTCTGATTCACCATGTATTTATCCGTATAAGTTCTAAAAACCGGCTTTAAAGTGTGGACTGTATTTTAAGCTTGCACCATGGATATTGTAAAGTCAGTTCACAAAGGCTGCAGGGAAGGTTTTAGAGTGCAATGTGTTCTGCCATTCCATTCAGCCCTGTGTGCTTTGCAACTGTGGGGTAAGACTGACCTTTTCCCCTTGACAGTCCTGAGCCATCTGTGTCCCTAGCATGCTGGGCTCATCAAACATGAAGGGTAACTAATTGTGCAAGAGATATCCAGGTGTCTGTATTCTCCCCGGGTGGTAGTCAGGCAACATGTGACTCTACAACTTCCTTCCTGGCCTCTACTCCATAGCCCAGTGTGTCCTCGAACTCATTATCCTCCTGCCTCAGCCTCCCATGTGCTGGGATTAGAGCCCTGCTCCACCGTGCCAACATGTGGAGCATATGATTCTGTGTGGTGGTATATCGTGTCCCTCAATATATCGTGTACCCTAATAAAACTTATCTGGGGTCAGAGAACAGAACAGCCACTAGATTAGACATAGAGGTCAGGCAGTGGTGGCACACACCCATAATCCTTTCATTTCGGAGGCAGAGCTCTATCCAGATCTCTGTGAGTTCAAGACCACACTGGGAACAGAGCCAGGTATGGTGGCACACACCTTTAATCCCAGCACTTGAGATCTCATGTCTTGCTTGGGAAAGACACTCGCCTTTAATCCCAGGAAGTGAAAGTAGGAAGCAGAAAGGTATATAAGGTGTGAGGACCAGGAACTAGAGGCTTTTAAGCTTTTAGGCTTTATAGCAGCAGTTCAACTGAGACCCTCAGGGGTGAGGACTCAGAGGCTTCCAGTCTGAGGAAACAGGATTGGCTGAGGGTTGGTAAGGTGAGGTTGGCTGTGGCTTGTCCTATTCCTCTGATCTCTAAGTTTTAACCCCAATATCTGGCTCCAGGTTTTTTTTTTTTATTAATAAGACCTTTTAAGATTTATGTTACAATTTGGATTAGGTCAGAAAGTGGTAATAGAAAAAGAGCCGCAATTAGTAGCCACATACAGTGATTTTTTTTTTCTACTTCTAACCAGCCTCTAATGTATTCACTTCAAATTTCACTGAGAAATATTGGTGATCCCCAGTGCATGTGAGTCACCACTTACAAACTCTGTGCTTTATGAAATTACATATTTACCACATATTCTCTGAAAAACACTGAGGTTCAGTGGTTCCTTAATTTTGGCTCTGTGTTGTCTGTTCACCAGCAACAAGGAAATAACTAGTTTTTTTGATGGTTGGTTATGTTAGTGAAAATCAGATTTATCTTGTGAGTACAAATAAATAAGCTAAGGATACATTCTGAATGTGGCATTGATTGCAGTCTGGGGTACAAATTGCAGAGAATCAATGCAATAGGAACTAAATTTACTAAACGTTCATTCACTTGTAAGATCTTCATTGCTATTCTCTTCGCTGGATACATAGCAGTTAAAATTAGAGACTTCATCACATTTTGGGGAAATACACAGTGTTATAAAATTTTAACTATTTCAGTTTTTATACACTTTGTTTTTTTCACATCTCTTACTCTTCTATTAAAGGACATTTTCTTTTTAGAACATGCAGCTACATTCTTTTATAAAAGAAATACAAATACTTAATATATTTGCCTTTATTTTTAATTTTAAGTAGTTTTTCATTAAAAAAAAAACATCATGTCAGGACTTGATAGGTTAAAAAAAAAGAGGACGTATGGTTGAGTAGGGAGGAAATAGGCTTTGTACCTGTGAGAAGTTATGAGAGAAAGGTGAATATGATCAAAACTCAGTATGTAAACTCTCAAAAAGTTATTAAAAATGAGAAGAAAAAAATAATAAATCACTTTTAAATATTAGGTCTTAAAATATATTCTTTTAAAGAGTTTCCCTTGTTCCCTAATAAGCTCCATGTTATAAAGTAAAACTACTCTTCTGGGACCTGATATTATTTTTCTATTGACATGGATTTTTAATTGTCAGCTTGTCATGAATATACTCCAGACATGGAGTATTGAATAAAAGTTGGACAACTACATGAATTACATTGGTTATGGCTCCCCAGTGTGGAATTTGATTTTACTTCTTCTTAATATATGGGTATTGTCATTGTATCCAGGATTACCAAGTACAGTCATATCATTTCTTCATGTCAGAGGGCACCCGGCTTCCAGAACAAACGGAGCCCCCAGCTTGGCCCCTAAGCCAAGTGTGTAAGTTGCATCTCAAAGATGGACTTCTTTCCTCTTTCACAGGATGCTGATGTGAATGAGTTGGGATCTGGAATCCTTCTGGAGGACTGTATACTTTTTGCAACTTTCCCAGCACTCTGCTAGGCTGATTTGTGGCTATTCTTTGCAGAGAGCATTGTTTTGCACAAATGATTTTCCAGGGGTTGTGTAGTGATACTTTCAGGGCTGTCACAAAGTGAGGACAGAGCACTGGACTGTAACACAGCAGATCATAAATAAATAAATAAATAAATAAATAAATAAATAAATAGAGGAAATCAATTGATTGTGTTATTTTAGGCTGTATATTGCCACCAAATCTTAATGACTGCGTTGAATATTGCTGTCATATGAAAGGAGAATATTTAAATTATTTGAAAGGACTTCTAAAAATTATTGTCTCTGTCTCAACCAGGTGTCATTGTGAAGCTTAATATTCTTACATTATAGCAAATGTAACAGTCTGCATGCAAGTGGTTAGTAGAACCCAGCTTCATCAAAACATGAATTAAAACATTTGCAGAAATTACAAACCAGTGCCACCTCTCCCACGAAATATATTTGCCCTGGGAAGCAGCTATTTTGCAAGAAATATTTTGTTGATATGTAATAAAATTATAGAATAAATGAGTAAATATTTTAATCTTTCTTGATATCAATGTCTAATAGCAATTGCTGTTCGATCCAGTGGCCATCAGTGAAATCACTTTGGGAACCTGCATGATTTTTAAGGGTGCCAATGGTCCTTCACGCCAAACACTGGAGAACAGCTGCCTTAAGCTATCAGACAGTCTAATGTTCCTTTGTCAGAAGAGTGATGTTCCAAGGATTGGACAGAACGCACACATATGCATTTGATTGCTTATCTTAGGCAAAGGAACCCCAACCCGTTTTTCAAGAATCTCTTCAGTTTTCACATTGGATTTGTCATGAGCCCGTCTCCAGGTGCAGATGTGTTGACTCAACTGCGCAAACAGAGAGGGGCCGCGTCGTAAAGGCCACGCCGGTGGCTGTCAGGATGGTTTTAATTAACAGGAAGGCACTCATGCTCCCATTTTGTGTGCACTTGAAAATGTTAGTTGTCCACCGAGATGGCTCACAGATGAGGTGCTACGTGTGCCTGATTGAAATGCAGCTGTGACATGTATGCTTTTTTAAGGAAGACGGCAGAAAGGACTTGGGGCAAGTGATGCCATGTGAATTGGGGACTGTTTTGTGAGAGATGTTGGACAGCTGCTGTGTTCCTAATGAGTGACAGAAAAAAAAAGCCACAGCAGAGAGGGTCTTGGAATTCTGGTACAAGAATATTCTTGTTGGTTCTCTCTCTGTGTGTGTGTGTGTGTGTGTGTGTGTGTGTGTGTGTCTGTCTGTCTCTCTCTCCCCCCACACATATACCACCACCACACACACACACACACACACACACACACACACACACACACACAC